>CM023536.1:59082498-59334172 GCA_013350335.1 Chimonanthus salicifolius | reverse complement strand
ATGTTAAATTTTGGTTCTAGAAGCAATGAAAAAAAAAAAAAAATCTTGTACCTTATAGGGGACAAGTGGTTTCCAGAAATGACCTTACATGGAAAAGAGGAAGGAGGATTTGGTTTTGGTCAAAGAATACACCAAGAAAAGATCCTAGATTCATGTTTACTATCTTCTTTAGGTCTGACCCAATTCAAAGACAATAAATAAAGCTTCCAACTCTGTAAGTTCGTAACCAATCAAGTTTCTTCCAAAGGTTAAAGCCCATGCTGCCTTACAGCACACAAATTCCGCTACTTACTTGATGAGTTTATTTGTTCGATTTGAAATAGAAAACAGTGTTTGTATGTGATCATCAAAGATTGCTCCCCCAACAAACTTTATCTTCTCAAAATATTTTTTTGAACCATCCCCCACAATATACCCAACACTTTCTGAAGAAACTCCCCACCCTTTGAACCCCCGAGCTTGGAAATTTCTTTCCAAATTGGGGAACCACCTTTCTAATAAAACCCCTTGGGATCGACCTTCTTTCTTGCTTCCTATATTTTAATTTGATGACCTCCCTCCACAATGCCTCTTTTCATCCACCAAATTTTGGCTAGTGAGAATTTTCTCACAGCAATATTACCCAAACCACACCTTTCTCCATTTGAAGATTCACATCCTTCCATTTTACAAGTACATTTTCTTTATATCTCCCAAGTCCCAGTGCATCCCAAAGGAAATTTTGTTGGATCTTTTCAATGATGTTATCAACTTAGATAGGAATTTTAAACAAGGAAAATAATTCTTTGAAAGGTAACAAGAAAAAATATATTAATAATTAGGAGATTACAAATGTTGGATGTAAAAGACTTAAACCTAAGAAAAGGAAAGAACTATATACAAATGTACAACATGATAACCAAGCTGCTATGATTACAAAAAAACGTCCATGAATGTAACTCACCCCTTAAGTCAAAGGGAGAAACCTCGTCCTGACCCCATTCCACTCCCCATTTGGCTAAAAAAATATGTGACACCATTTGCTAATCTCCTTATGAACAAGAAAGAAATATCCTTCCCTGAGCATAATGCCTTGCTTTCCCTGGCTACTGAAACCAATTTCGATAGAGGACGCTTAGATCCCGTAGCCCATCTGATCGTGTTTGCCGAATCCCCCTTGATAATTAGCTTCCCCTGTCTAGAACCCACCCACAGAACCAATGCTTTCCTAATGCCTAGAAGCTCAGCTTCATTTAAATCCCTTATACCCACTGATTCTGCAAAAACTAAACAGGATGACCTTGATGAATCACGCAAAACCCCACCTATCCTTGCTTTCCCTGATTTTCCTTTGGAAGCCCCGCCTACATTAAATTTGAACGTACCCTACGGGGGTGGAGACCATTTTTCTTTCCTAACCTCCTTATTGGGTCTACTTGTAATGCAACTGTCCCAAGATCCATGAAAGTTTTATCATCTTGAATCCCTAAATTTCTTGTTAGCCGCAATCCATGCACACAGTCTCCACTTACCTGGATGGTAAATATTCTCTTTCTCTACAACTTTATTCTCGAAGATCCTCGAATTCCTCTTCTTCCAAATTAACCAAAGGATGGGAATTGGTATGGTGGACCATGCTGCTTTCACCTTTGGTCCGATCCTCGATATTTCCCAACTCTACACTATATCTATGTAAGAACTACCGAAGATCCACGACAGTCCCATCAAAGAGGCAAATCTAGACCATAAGTTCTGCACCGGTGAAAAGTGGTGGGTGTCCACTAATGGCCAAAATGGAGCATCTTCCGAGTGAATTAATGACATCCTCTTTTTGGTGGCCACAGAGAATTCAAGACAGGTCATCGTTAGGGGTCAAGATACCCCATCTGTTAAGTTCTGCCTTAGAGAGAATCTTCCTTCTAAGCTCGCACCACACAAAGTCTTGAACCCTTGCGGGTGCCACTCGACCATGCAGCTACACTAGGGCTTTGCGCATTGTTCTCATTTTTTAATGCTAAATTCACTCCTGCCATGACAGTGTAGAGGTTGTGTGAGTCCCCAGTCCAAATGCATTCGCCTTGCTCATCCCTAAAGATAGGAACATCCCCCAACAAAGCTTTGAGCTCTACCAAGATTTCTAGCTCAAACATGCTAAGGTTTCTTCTAAAGTCAATCTCTCAGCTAGTAACTCCCTTTTCTATTAGATAACAGCATGTTATCTTGGCTTGCTTATTCCTAGCATCTCTAAACAATCTAGGGAATACATCTTTGAAGGGTCTATCTCCTAACCATAAATCGGTCCAAAAGAAGGTTCTCTCTCATTTCCCAACAAGTATTCTCAACTTCTCTCTATAAACTCTACCCACTTTACCTTTTCCTATTCTCCACTAGGCTTTCAATAAAAGGAGAACCACATCTAATAAGCTCCATTCCCCCTCATTCTCCACCCCATGTCTAGTTACAAGAAATTTCCTCCACATTGCCTCTCTCTCTCTCCCAAATCTCCAACTTCATTTACACGATAGGGCATGGTTTTTCAAACCTAATGGCACTACACCTAGACCCCCTTCAGATTTGAGCTTGAATACCTCTGACCACCCGACAACATGCACTCTTCTCCTATCTGCCATCTCTCCCCATATGAAGTTTTCGAAAAGGTGTTCCTACTTAATAATAATCACCTTATCCATTTTAGAAAGTGATGTATAATATAAGGGAAGATTTGCCAAAGCTAACTTAATGAGTGTGAGTCTACCCCCTAGAGATAAATAGTTTTCCCCCTATCCCGCTTGTCTTTTTTCCATTTCCTCACCACCGGAGGCCAAAACCTTTTTGACTTAGTGTTAACCCCGATTGGCAAGCCTAGATAGATGAAGGGTAGCCTTCCAACACCACAACCCAACTCATCCACTAGACTAGTGAGGGTGCTCTCCACATCAATCCCTATGAGGGTACTCTTACCTAGATTAATTCTAAGCCCAAAGATCAATTCAAAATATCTAAGAACAACTTTATACCCTTGTACTTTCAACCTTAGAGGCATCATAAAAAATATGGTATCATCTGCAAATTGTAAATGGGATACTAATCCCCACACTACTACAGGGAAATCCCTGCTTATACCCAAATCCTTGGCTTTCTCCACGTCTGAGAACAAGGGCACAAGGCCCTAGTGTTTTCCCAGGCCTTCCTTGTTGATCTAATCCATGAGGCCCATCTCCTTGCCCAACCCAGCTTCCATCAGACTCGAACCCATTTTGAGACTATCTAGGTCCATGCCTGAGCTCGATTAGCTTCCCAGAGGCCCAGCCGAAAATGCTCGCACGTATGAGTTTTCTCACATATGCGGAGAAAACAAATTTATCCCTTTCCTCCATTCAAATTTAAAATCCCTTGATTTCAGCTGCCATTGTACGATATGTTGCTTCCTCATTCGCTGTGGTTGTCGTCCAACCCTCCTCCACGTCAACACGAGTCGCACCCCCTTCCACCTTTCTTCTCTTGGCATGCATGCCACTTGTCACAAGCTCACCTTCCTCCTTCACCGTTGGTGTGGGTGGCTTTTCCAATGGACCTTCTAACTGGAAAGACTGGTTTTCGTATCAGATTTCTCCTAGAAGCACCAGGAAATCAACACCACCGAGATTCAAGAGCACCGTTGACAGGATTTGATTGGTGATTTTTATCCTCTAAAAGATGAGAAGTCCTCTCTCTTTAGGCTTATATCATCGACCTCAACAAGCTTCCCGAGGTTACCCCAAAGGTGTGAAGGAGCTTTTCTGGCCACCCTTGGAGTGGAAAGATGAGGCCTTGAAGCCAAACCCTTTTGGTGTGCATGAAGATATCAGGAGACCATCTTCCAATGATTCTGAGTTTTCTAGTCACCAAGGGACTGCTCTCCACCTCTGCGTCTCCTCATATTACCCCGTCACTAAGAAGCATCCATCTCCAAGAAGATTGATATCCGTGCCTGGGAATCCTGCCTCTTCCAAAATCTTTTTTACCAGCCCCTGGGAGATGAAACCCAGAGTGCAGATCACCAAATACCTTGCCAATCAGTTTCTAATTTTATCTTCCCTCTTCAGATTCACGCATCAGTTCAAAGGAGGGATAGCCCAAGGGTCTGGGTCAAACTTCCTTCCCCCATTTTCAGATATTTCTCCCACCACTTCTGCCCAGCTCCTTCCATCCGCCATTTTAGACTTGCCTTTGGAAACTGCCAGACCTACATTTTACGACGCCTCAGCAACTGCATCCGTCTGGTTCTGATAAAGGACCTTCTTATCTCTACGAAAATGGGCCAAGTTGACCTGCAGTCTTCTTCCCTTGAGTAAGGTTCCGTTGAGGCCTCCAATTGTTCTCTCAGCGTGAAGACCATCAGTTATCCTCACAAATCCAAAAACTCTTCCCATGGTGTCCTTTGGAACAAAGCGTCTTTGACAAAGCCCTGTTGCCAACTTCTGGTAGTGAATTCCAGAAAGGTTAGCCACAAATAAGGAGATCAGATTACCCCCTCCGTCGAGCGCTGCTTCCTGCCAGTGACCTGTTTCCACTCACCTCCATCCTCTGAGCTCCCGTCTCCACGATGGATCTGCCGGCCATTGGCGACGCTTCTCAGGTATCCACTTTTGTTCCCCTGCATTTTCTCTCTTCGTGAGCACTTATGCTAACATGGACAAATGATAAACTGGTAAGTTATTCATTAAGGTTTTTATGAGAACTATACAGGTCAGATTGAAAAGTTATTCAGTGTGAATGGGTGTTATATGTGCCTGCAAAATGAAGAGACTTCATATTATGTCCTCTGGAACTGCCCCGTTACCAATTATATTTGGGGTCAGGTAATGCCTTGGTTTAATGTTTCAAGGGCATTAGCCGGTTTGCTCATTGATCACCATGAAAGATCGCATTTGTTGTAGGCCTAATAAACTTTTCAAGATATTCATTTGCTTTTCTGCGTGAATATCTAGTTAAGAATTAACTGTAACTTGTGGTGCTTGTTGGTCTAAGTATTATTATTATTACTTGAAGTTTAGTTTAGGTATTATTTATTGTCACTTGATTCTTGAACAGGTTAGCTGCAAGATCATTAATGTGAGATCAGGAGCAGAGCTTCCTGAGAAATGCCGAGAGCTTGCATTACACTTCAGGACACAAGGAACCCCTGTCATGATTGGTCAGTATTCTATAATCAATCATTTTGGTACTTTAGTTTGCTGGGGTTTCTAGTTTGTACGTGGCACCAACTTTTGGATTGCCTACATTGAAATGGTGAGACATACCCTGGAAACTTCGATCTGAGATAATCTCCAGCCTCCTTTATTTATGGTTAGAAAGGATAGTTGAGAATGAAATTACAGCAAGCACCCACATTAAACAAAATGCTTTAGAAGTTGAATTGAGGAATAGGGTCCACATTCAACAGAATATTCTCTCTCCCTGTGTCTGTGTGTGCACATCTCTCTATCTCGATTGATTGATTTATCGATCAATTCTCTCTCCATGTGTGCACTCGTCTCTGTGTGTGTGCGCGCTGCACATCTGTGTCATGGGACTTTTTGCCTAATGCCACGTTGAGGTTCCTTTTTTTTCTTCTTCTTAAACTCTCTTAAGAAGGAAATATTATGTAATCTTTGACCATAGAATTGCATAGTACATTGGTAGGTTTTGAGTTTGTCCATCCAAGTCTAACCTTGGTGTCATATTATTGATCCAATGTGCCTCATGGTGAACAATAAATCCAAAATCTTCAGAAAATTTGTGGTGAGTTTTCCGAAAAATAGAATGAACAAAATTCGAACTTTGGAAAGCATAGCACAGTTCAAAATGGCTTTTCAGCATTTTCCAGAATTTCTTCAAGCCTAATAATCCCTTGGGATTGTGCACTGGATTAGATGAGGACACAATCAGTAACTGTTTTGACTGTGGATTGTATTGCACATTTCGTTCTATTTACCCATTTAGAGGGAAAAAGGGGTTAAATATGTATATAGTGTATCTTTATTCTCAATCAATTGCCAATACAAGCTCTAATTGCAATATAGCTCTTTACGCCTTTTCCGATAATCTAAATACCCTTTCTTTGTAAATTACAGGTGGAGGTGTTCTTGCATATACTCTGCTGGGAGTTGACTACAGTGACGAAAGCGGTGATTGTGCATTTCTTATCTTGGATCCTCACTATACTGGCAGTGATGAGATTAGGAAGATTGTGAATGGTGGATGGTGTGGGTGGAAGAAAGCCATTGATAGCAAGGGCCGGAATTTCTTCTTACATGATAAGTTTTATAATCTTCTCCTTCCACAGCGGCCAAACATGGTCTGAAACCCTATCGAAAAAAGAAAAGGTCTGAAACCCTCTTCCATCTGATAGGTGATGTGAAACTTAGGTTACATTTTATAGTTGTTCACAGATGGCATGGATCACATTTTGCTGAACTAGTAGTTTACTCTAAAATAACAGTAACCCGTACTTGTAAGATAAAAAAGAAGCTGAAAATGGTAACTGGTAGAATTTTATTTTTTATTTTAATTTTGATTACCTTAGACAAATTATTAATCTTGAGACATGTATGGTCAGCAGAAACTGGTAGGGGGGTTTCATTAGGAGATCGTTCCATTTGATTCTTTTGATTTCTGCCACCCAAAATGAATCGGCATAGGGAAATAATGGAGGGAGAATTTCTGTGATCCAAGGTTGTAGAGGTGGTGCTCTTGGGTTCAGTGACTGTGGAGGGTCAATCTGATTTTTTCTGTGAACAGAAGCAAGGGAAATCTACTAAATCGAAAGATACCTGCAGTCCATAAAATATTGTTTTCCTTCCTGGACTAAATTATTATGCTATTTTTTTTTTTCCTCGAGAGGATATCGATGAGCTTATCCAAATTCAACCCTGAAATATAAATGTCTTGCTGAAGGATTAGATTCTTATCTGCTAGAATTCAGGGGTCGAAATATCGGCCGATACATATTGTATCGGCCGATATAAATCGGTTTTTCATGGCCGAACGATATCGGCCGATACGATATGTATCGGCTAGTAAAAAAAGTTATCGGCCAATATGATCGATATTCGGACCGAATATCGGTCACGATATTGGCCGATATGCATAAAAATCGGTATTTAAAATTTATTTGATTTAAAAAAAAAAAAAAAACAAAAATCGATATGATTTTCTCACAATTTTGAATATCAGAGGAGAGTGAAATATCAAAAATGGAAAAATCAGATGAGAGAAAATTATCGGTTGGGTCATGTGAGTTGGGCCGGGTTGAGAAGACATAAACCCATGTTGAATTCAGGTCGGGTTATGGAATTTCCAAGTTAACCAAACCTAGCCCGACCCTACCCTGCTAAAATGGGTCAGAATATGGGTCGGGTTGAGAGTTTCAGATCAATGACTCGGGCCGGGCCGGGTCAAGAATTTCAGTTCAATAACTCAGGTCGGGTGGGTTCCATAAATATTGATTCGGATCGAGTTCGGTTGGGTTTTTAAGAAACCCGATCCGACTCGATTTCAACCCTAGGATCTTCTGAGTTGCAAGAACTTGGGGCCATTTGGTTTGGATAAAAGCAAGGTTTAAGGGGATACTATTCCCTTTTTTGGTTATAATTGATTGGCTTTTCTCCCATCTATATGTACTTTTAACATTTTAATTAAATCAGTTATGATTATTTTTATCTATAAAATTTTAACATTTAAATCATAACTTAATTGATTTAATTAATGATTTTCATTGAGAATAAATTTTCAATTTGTCTAATTTTTATTCTATGAGTGAAAGTAGACCGACACAGGGATTTAAAAATCGGATAAACCGATATATTGGCCGATATGTAAATATCGGCCGATAATTTTCTCTCCTCCGATATCGGCATCTCTCTCTTCCGATATCGGAACTGTGAAAAACTGCAAAAACCCGCAAAAAATCCGTGAAATGCGTAAACCCTGAACCGTTAAAAACCGTAAAGAACCGCGAAAAATCAGAAAAAATCGTGTAAAAACCGTGAAAAATTGTATCAGTGTTTTAAAAAAAAAAAAATTTAATACCGATATTTATGAATATCGGCCGATATTGTGACCGATATTTCAGACCGAATATCGGCCATATCAGTCGATAATATTTATGTATGGCAGATATATATCGTATCGGCCGATATCGTTCGGTATTAAAATACCGATACATATCGGCCGATATTTCAACCTGTGGACCGACATATGCGTACACATTGTATTATGCGATATTACCGCATTGATACCAAACTAGAAAACTACCAACATGCATAAGGAGGGATGACATGTCCCTAATTACAAGAAAATGGTGATTTACATAATTTCATCAAGCAATAGATGGGTTCAATACATAGGTTTTCTGCAAATAAAAATTTAAATAAACTAAACATCTTTGATTTAGATTGTAGAAAAATAACAGATAATGGATAAAATTTGATTCAGACTTGGTCATTTTAGTATTATAATTTGAGATAAACCATTTATTTTTTAGGCCTTACAATTAAAAATTCTTTTTGAATTATATTATTTATGAAGTCCCATGTCCCATCCTTAGACCTTCTCATTTTAAAACAGATCCCTCCTTGGAAGCTAACTGGTACGCGATGTTTGTTTTCTAGATCTCAAATATTTTAACAATCTTGTTTTTCCAACAAATAGTACAGAGAGAATGAGCTTATCCAATTGCTTTCTTACATGTCCCCAAAGAAGTCATTCTTCCTGGTTCTCCTCCAATCATTCTACTAACAGACTTGCTTACATAACTGAAGAGGAAACAATCCTTTTATGCTTGCTACTTGGCCCCCTTCATCAGACGGTGAGTGTGAACCAGTGAACTAATGCTTGTGAGACGATATAATGGACTCTCCAATTTTAGGAGTACAATGAAGCACAAACCGCATGGTGAACCACGCAGTTGAATTGATAATCATCACAGCCACTAAGACAGCACAGAGATAGTAACACTAATATATATATATATATATATATATATATAGTAACTGGGGTAGACTCTCTAAGCTCTCTCTTTTTAATTGGAGGTCATAATCAGAGATAGTAACACTAATATATATATATATATATATATAAATAAGAGTTCCCAACAGATTCACGCCTTTGACTCTAGGAGGCTGGTTTCTCTTCAAAGTGAAACCAAAGTCAGTCAATTTCTAGGATTCTAGGATTAGACTAGAGGTCTTGGGTTCGACTTCTCCCAAGCTTACTTAATACATGAGGCTTGCGGTGGTTTCGTGTATCCGTGGAATTAGTTTCATCTCCAACGTAATGTGGGCATACCCATGTTATCCAAAAAAAAGGTCAATTTCCTCTCAAAGTCAAATCCTATCCCCATTTTCCATTCCTTTTATTCTAGTTTCTATTGAGCACATGCACAAAAAATATACGCAGGTACCAGAACATGCAATTACTTTACTGATAGACCAATGAGCTGATTCCTCTTCCATGGAAAGGCAAATCTCCAAAATAATAAACACAGCTGGAAGATACCAGCCATAGTGTTTTTTAAAATTAATTTGACATCAAATAAAGACAAGTTTTATGTTGCTTTTTCTTTGGGATTGTCAAGCAAAGAGTAGGATTTCAAATAGAAGAGATTTATGGACTGTCCACCGAGTGCCAGATTCTTTAATGAAATTGATTAATGCCCATACCATATTAATGGTTTCCTATAGTCCAAATCAGAGAACAATGCATGCACAAACTAGATGCAAGGATGATTAGAGGATCAACCTAGAAAAATGGTGTTATCAACTTATCATTACCTGATGGATACTTGATAAAGAATGTAGAATCTGCAACCTAAAATACATGCAGACTTGTGAGCATTCTGCCTCTTAAATACTTCAGGAGGATGATTCTGATTGATTCCTTGGCAGTAATGAAATGCATCATCACCGACAAAGTACCTGATCATACTTAGGCAGGTCTGAGAAGTAACTAATACTGGATTTTATCTGCTGCAGGTGAAGAGCTTATGATTCACATGCAAAAATCCATTGAATCTTCCATCTTTAATTGTAACTGGGACAAAGAGCAGACATCGTCATAATCATGTGCTAGCAGACCTGTTCCCCATGGCCCGCTTCTTCTTGTTCTTCCAGAACTCGTCTTTCTTACCTCTGCTGGATTTCAACAAGCCCATTTTGCTATTAACTATTCCCAGTATTGCACTCTTGTCCTTCTTATTCTTCACGGCAGCTTTCACATCCAGAATTGCCCTCAGTTTTTCATAAGATTTGGCATCAGGAACTTGCCCACTTCTCACCATCTGTTTGTGATAGTAAAATGCCCTGCTAAAATCACGTACACGAACATAGGCATAAATCATGGTGGAGTAAGTAATGGAATCAGGCTTGAGATTAAGAGCTACCATCTCCTTAAGCAGCTGTGGCAACTTGGAATGTTGCCCTCCCCGTGCATATGCATTCATTAACATATTATATGTCATCACTGATGGCTGCAAACCAATCCTGCCAAATTCAGAGATGACATCTCTTGCTTCAATATAGTGACCTTGCTTTGCAAAACCATCAACAAGGATGTTGAATGTCACTCGGTTGCCTTCAACTTTATCTCTGATCATTGATTTCCAGATCTCCATAAGAGTATGGGTGTCTCCAGCTCGCCTAAATGCATCAAGCAAAGCAGTGTATGTTTCTATTGAAGGCATTATACCTTCTCTTCTCATATTAGTAAATGCAATATGTGCTTTCTCATGCCAACCACCAACTGAGTATGCATGGATAAGTGCAGTGTATGAATGAGCCGTTGGCCGTATCCCTGCTGCCTTCATTCTTAAGAACACATCAGCAGCCATGTCACTCATCTTTCTCTGCCTCCCATATGCACTTATCAAACAGGTATAGGATTTAACATTTGGTTTTAGGCCCAAATCCTGCATCTCCAAGAGCAGATTTTCAATGATCCCGGGCTGCATTCTTCTACTGTATGCATCCATTAAAATGTTATAGGTAGCAACAGTTGGTTTCAATCCTTTCTCCTTCATCTCCATGAAAAGTCCTTCTGCTTCTTCAACTTGGTTTGATTTACTGTAGGCATCCATCAAGGTGTTATATATAATGGCATTTGAAGAGATCCCCTTTTTCTCCATTTCTGATTGAATGATGAGGGCTTCTTTCTTCAAACCCTCACTGCAAAAAGATTTTATGAGAGCACCTAAGACTTCCAAACTCCATTCGACTCCCTTCCTGTTCATTTTCTCAAAGAATTGCCATGCATCTTTGGCCCTGTTACCACTTTTCCTGATAACAGTAATCAAAATAGAACATGTCACGTGATCTGGAAAGATGTTATCTGATTCCATCACCTCAAAAACTTTCCAAGCATCATCATACCTGAAAAAGGCATTCACCCATTAAGTAGGCATATGGTCAAGATGAGGACATAGTAGAATAGACAATTGATAGTTTGGCACCTTTTTCTTTCCACTTTCAAAAGCGTTTGAATTGCATTCTTAACTTGACTGTAATGCAACATTACATGGAATTCATGTAACCACACGCATACAAAAAATTGCTTAAAATTAGAGCTGCATTTTGAGGAATGGAAACATTCAATGTGTGTTTTGCTTTGTTTTATTGTCTTTTCATTCTTTATATTAATAGGATTGAGGAAGAATCTGGGGGACCCAATACATTGATATCATCATGTAATACGATCATAAAAAAGAAAAAGATTGACCTCCAGACTTCTAGATATCATCAATTGCCAAAAATAATTCACTTAAAAGAGAAAAAAGATGCACAAGCGTTTCACCTTCCACAGCAGGATAAGCCTGAAATTGCAGCATTGTAAACTCGAACATCACGGAATTGCCTCTCACGTGGTAAATTTTGAAACAGAATCATCAGCCTCTCCCCCATCCCCGCCCGACCCAAGACCGGAAACAGAACTGAACACGCCCTAGGAGTCAGTAGTGACGGTTCCTGCAGTCTCATCCATTCGTACAAATACAAACAGCTCATCACCAGACCACCCTCTCCCATCATCCCTAACAGCTCAATACAGTCTCCCTCTCTAATTCTTCCACAATACGCGCCCAGGAACTCACCCAGCGTAGAATTCTCAGGGAGATTCCTGGCCAATTTCAGAATCTCCCCCACCACGCCTTTCTCTGCCTCCTCCTCCTCTCTGGAGCTCGACTCAGGAATTCGAGAAGAATCCAATTCATCCAATTCTCGTTGTTCACCATCATTGTCGCTCTTGGCATCGATTTTGAAGTCTGCAATACGCCAAGAGGAACGGCGATTCTTCTGGAGGCGGAGACGGCCTTCGTGTACAGGATCTGGGGTTTCCGAGAGCGATTTAAAGAATTTCCGAATCGGATCCGCATCTACTTCTTCGTCTTCTTGTTGTGGTTCGAGCTCCGAATCTTCTTCTTCTAGATTATGATCGAGGAGAGGGAGGAAGATGGCGTTGGATGAGATGCAGAAGGATACAAAGGTCTTGGAGTGTGCGAAATGAAGAAATGGAGAAGGAGATGATGAACTGGAGTTGAGGATTTTAGGGTTTTGGGGAAGAAAAGGAGGAGAGTAGACAGAGAGCAGTTTCAGAGACATAAGGATAAGGAGTCGAGCCCAGTAGAGCAGAGAAGTTGGGAGAGAGCATCAGAATTATCCTTTAATGCCATTTCTTTTTAACTATGTCACTTTAACATTCTTGCATTATGAAAATTATGCTACTTTAAAAAATAATTAATCGTTCAAAAAAAAAAATTTATCCTATTTTCACTTGAAATAACAAAAAGTGTTCTTATAATTGCAGTAGAATAATGGATCATGTAAAATTGTTAAGCATACTAAAATTATTAATTTGGATCAATTAATATTTTATCCAAATGAGATTTGATTTAAAGCTATTGAGAAATTGTAGAAATTTTGATCTACAACACATTGCAATCTCATCTTTTCATAATCAGGTGTCTTTCCATACATCATGAATGAATTTTATTATAAATAGTTACATAATAAATAATATTAATTAATTATACTCTGATTGGTATTAATGATATTTATAAATTATATTTTATTTTCAAGTTTTAACATTAACATCATTTAAATAACTTAACAACAACAGTTGAACATATCAGGATGTTTAAAAAATGCTAAACAATATTAAATATCACACGAACCTATTTTTATGGAGTAATATATTTTTTTAAATCTATAAACTTCTCTATTCACATATATCTGATAAAACTATTAGAGAGTGGTCTTTATATTTAGAGAGTGGGACTTAAACTCAAAATCTCCCACAATTTATTGAAATTTTTAACCGTCAAGCCAATTCTTGTAGATTTTTTATAAGGTACTATATAATATATAACATAAGAAATATGATCCAAATCAAAATATTGAAATTAGCGATCATCTCATCATTCCTTTTTAATATATTTGAGTTTAATTGCAGATAACAATCTTAAAAGAAATCTACTAAATAGTAAATACTACACCCAACATATATACCTTATGCTTTTAAGCTAAACAAAGCATTTCTCTAAAGGTACACACTCATTAATTGCTTTAATGAGAGTAAAAACATTAATATTTAGTATTTACATGGAAATTAATAGTAAGCTTCAATTATTTTTGGTATATTTAGATTTGGTTATTACAATTGTCCTTTGGCTTTAAAATTGACTCTATAAAACTCTCGAGTACCATTCTTTGAATTTGTTCTGTACTCCCACTATCACTGTTAACTAAAATTCAGTATCTTGGACCATTGACTTTTTATCATCTTAACTATAGCAAATCTAAAGTCTTAAAATCATGTCACGGAAGTGGTCTATCAACAAAGCACTTGTTTTTCTATAAAATTTGTAACTTAAAAATGACAGAGAAAATTGAACAATTAGAATCAATGGGTTACACGATGTTGAACTTAGAATTCTTATAATCGAGATAACTAAACACTGAGATGAAAAGTTCTTCGAAAGACCTAATCCAAGTCATTGAAAATGGTAGCAAGTTTATTATTGACTTTTATAGCTTTGAATTTATTGCTAAAAGTGATTTTAAGCTCTATTTTTTTTTTTTTTTAAGATTAAAATATGGAAAACTCAGATACATTCCTACTAGAGCTGAAATCGAGCTGGATCGGGTTGGATTTTTTAAAACCCAACTCGTCCCGAGTTACTAATATATAGAACTTGACCTGACCTTTTGACCCGAAACCCAACCCAACCCGCATTTTGAATCTACTTTAGCCTACTTTTTACTGGGTCGAGTCGGATTTGATCGGGTCCGGTCGAGTTAACTTAAAAATCTCTCAACCCAACCCGACCTGAATTCAATGCGGGTTTCTGACTTCGCAACTCGACTTAACCCGCTGACCTGACTTTCATAACCCGAACTGCATGATTTTCGAGTCGGGTCATGCGGGCTCGGGCCAAAACCCGACCCGAATTTCACCCCTAACTCCTACTAAAACCTCCACAGATTAGTCATTTACTCCTAAGGCACACCAAGATTAAGTTATGGGGGCTCGAACCCGCAACCTTCTGCTTCCTGAGGCGAGAGTCAACCAGTTGAGCTATACCCATGTGAGAGAACCAATTTTAGCTCCAAAATTTATTTCCATCAAACTCTCAAAGTATGATTTCTCGAGTTTGATTCATATTCAACTTCAATCTATTTTGAGATATAATCAGCATGATTAAATTCAAGATCTTCAACCGTCCCGTATAAATCTCCTTGATCGACTCATCCCCTTTGCAAAAATGTACTTAAATCATTTAACAATGAACTAATTTTTTACAATAAGGAAAGTAAAGAGATCACATGAATGTGAACAGAACAAGGTCAGATATAAATATGATCAAAGTGTTCTAAGCATTATACGTCTATAAAGGTGGAATTCACAAATCATATTGAAAGAAAATAATTAAAGTGTTGTTCAAAGAAAATTTAACCTGAGAATTCATATTCCTAAAAATATCTGTGGTAACAAACTTGTAAAACCTTAATTTTCTTAAAAAATTCCCAAAAACAAACGTGCTTGAAAAAAAAAGAGCCTACCCTGTTAGAACAAATTTTTATAGGAATTTGAATTCTCTAGGCTAATGTCGCTTAGGAAAATAACTCAAAATTTCCAAAGAAACTGAACTACTTCTGAAAGGAAAACTAGGAAGCATGACTTCAAAAAGTATGCCCCTCAATCTTATCCATACTCTATAATTTATTTATAAAATAAATTATTTTGAACTTACCAATCTTAAATAATTAAATTAATCTAATCTATTTATTAAATAGGTTGATTAATTACCGAGCTTAATTAAGTTGACCCGATTAACGAAACCAAAGAAGAATAACAAAAACAAAACAATGCATGAGGCACTGATAGACGTGAATATATAGAAAAGTAACCATTATTATCAGGAGTAGAAGAAAATGAAGAAGGAAACAATAGAAGATAGCCATCTACCATTTGCGGAAACCTAATCCAAAACTGGGATAATGATTCATGTAAGGAAGAGCAGCAGAAGCAGCAGTGCCAGTACTGGGTTTAGGAAGAACAGGGGCGGTGCCGGTACCGAAGACGACCAAGTTACCGGCCAAGGAAGGATGAGATGACTCTCTCAGCATCATCTCCTGTGCTCTGTTTTCCACATTCCTCTTGAGTTCTTCCATGGAAGCTCGAACTTGTTCGAGTTGGTGCAACCCAAGATCATCCAAAGGTGCATTAAACCATGACTGGACTCGACCAGAGACTGTCTTCATACTCTCTCCTCTCTTCTTCTCTGCCTCCACTTGGGCCAGCACCTCCGTGTGCTGCCGGTTGAGCTCGTGCAATGTGGCTGCCCGGCGGGACCCCTCGAGATTGTCTACGATTCCAGTTGGGGGTGCGTCGGAGGCGACGAAGCGGTCGATGATTGAATCTACACATGGGTGCCCCCATGAAAAGGCCTTGCCGGCTGGGGAGAAGACAATGATGGCGATCTCGGCACCGCAGAGGATGCAGAGCTCGCTTGCCTTCTTGAAGAGACCGGCCCGGCGCTTCGAAAAACACACTTGCCGGGCATCCTCATTCTCTATCTTCTTTATCTCTATCTTCTGTCTACCCATGCTCGGCTTCCTCACCATAACCTCCTACTGCTCGAACCTTAGAAGAGACTGCAATCAGACTTGAAACAGAGTATTTTTAACCAAATGCATGCAAAGATAAACTATTTATATATTAATTTTAATTATAAAATAATTTAATAAATATTAAATACAAAATAATATGACACCTATAACTAGTGTAATGTTAGGCCAATATTTTAAAAAATTAAACAGTTTATTGAACAGTAGGCAACTGAAGTTGGGTGAAACCATTCTAACCGGATGTTTAAAGTATAAATTAAATAACGTAAAAGATTATAAATTATAAAAATTAGGAAATATAGTTCTATTAAATTGACAATTTAACAACTTTAGGGCTTTCATGTACTTAGCTAGTGATACTAAATTCCATATGAATAGTTAATTATAAAGATTTCTTTTGATGGTCAGTAAAAATCAATGGTATGATAGAATAAAATAAAATTTAAACTGATTTAATTTTAGATCTAAAGGGTTCTAGTTGG
This sequence comes from Chimonanthus salicifolius, assembly GCA_013350335.1. NCBI lineage: Eukaryota > Viridiplantae > Streptophyta > Magnoliopsida > Laurales > Calycanthaceae > Chimonanthus > Chimonanthus salicifolius. The sequence continues at coordinate 59,317,572 of CM023536.1, read as the reverse complement.
ATCTCATAGTGTATATAGTAGTAAATAAGATGTCTAGTTTTATTGACAAAGAAATTGTAAGACATGACAGAAACATTACCAAATTCTTTAAAATGCAGGGGTTTTCTCAGAAATACTTTTCGAATAAAGTTCAAATCTACAAAACAAAAATGGTTTACTTAAAAACCATAAAGAGTGAAAGACTGTACACGATAAAGAAAGATGAAATGTGTAAGAGACCACATGAAGAAAGATGAATGTGTAAGAGATCACGGGAAGAAAGATGGATAAAATTCTACCAAAACTGATTTTAACTAAATAGTGGCTTTTAACCCTTTACTAAAATAAATTATTAATTTTTTAATATGAAATTTATATGAACAAAAGAATTATTTAAAAGTAAACTCTATCTAACTCCATCATTCCCACAAACACTTCATCTAACTATATAAAAGAGAGGGAAATAGTAGTGACATACCTGATGTATAGAAAAGATACAAAGACTAAGAGCTTAGAAAGTTGGTGATGCGATTTTATCAATAATTTCTACTGTTTTTACGATATTGTATAATACATAGTTGCTTGTAGCTATAGAGATAAATATAGAAAGAAAGGTGGGGTGGAAGAGTGCATTAGAATAGAAGAGGAGTATTTAAAGGATGATTTGAGCTGTATCCAGTCCACTTTCTTGTGTGTTAATTGGAAGTTTTAGATATTTTTAGTAGATTAGGTCAAACTTAGTAAGCAAGTAATCCTCCTTGTTATGACTGCCAAGTTGGCAAATTGTAAAAACTTCATTGACAGTAGATATATCTATATATAGAAACTTAGTAAAATTACTGTCTAAGAATGAAGCATGTAATAATCATGATTAAAGAAGTACAACTCATCTAATATTAATGATAAACATTAATGAAGAGCATGCAACTTCAATGGTTGATTGATTGATTGATTGCACCAGTTGTTTATAGGGTTTAAATGCTTATGATCGTTAAATCATGGTATTTTGTGGCCACCTCGACTTACGGTCTGTGCAGTTATCATTCACTAGTCACAACACATGTCGGTAAATAATTATATTATTCTCATAGACAGTCAAATTTCAAAGGTTATATACAAACTAGGAAACCTTTTGACTCCACTTATGAAAGCATAACCATAGTACTCTTTTTTTTTTAATGATCATTATTAAAAATCTTAGTTTATAAAGATAGATTTATTTTTCAAAGAAATGTTTTTCTTTTCTTCTATCTAAAGTCTAAATGAAGTATCTTTGAAAAGTATAATTTTAATTGACAATAATCAGTAAATAACCAAGTTTTATTAGAGTTGATTGCAATTTATGACAATTGATGGCATGTTTGGCAACATGTCGATTCACAATTCCGAAATACATGGTATAGACGGGCATGGGACCTTAAATGATGTATAACCCATTTCAAAAATAGGGCTTGGTTCTATATTCAACGGCCAGTTCCAATTGTTATTTTTAGTGGACAAAAATCTGAGAAATTTCTTAAATTTTCGAAATTCTTTAAGTTCAGATTAAGCACATCGTAGAACTAAATTTTTCGAAATTCTACTTTCTTTCCTATAGAAGGATACATAAAAAAATTATTAAAACCGACCCAACCCTTCTTCATAAATACCCTTCTTCATAAATACTTCTGATACATAATTTATTAATATCAAATTAAAGATATTTCCATCTTACAATTCAGAGTTTCAAAAAATGGGGCCAACATTTATTGCGGTTTTTTTTATGATCTAGCTTATTAAATGAGTATAATAGTTCATACGTGGTCTGTCCATATAATACGATAGGTACACAAAGGGTATAATAGTTCATACGTGGTCTGTCCATATAATACGATAGGTATACAAGCAATACATTTATGTATCGACTGTTTTTAACACCAGTCAAGGACATAACAATCAAATAATGAATAGTAAGTACTAATCTAGCAACACAATTTATAATTCGAACTATATTTTCGTTCCACTGTCACAATGCCGTGGCTCTAGCATTGGATGCAGTCACAGTAACTGGTGGATAAGATTCACGTGGTGGCATTAGCCCTCTACATTTTTTTTTTTTTTTAAGACCAAGATATCCAAGCGTCCCCTGAATTTTTCAGACATTCCACTTGACTAATCATTAGGGCATGTGTAAACCTCCCAATCTGCACATGTCAAGTACATAGTGACATAATTATTCTGATACAATAACATAATTATGTTTAAGCAAGAAAATTAACCTGACTACTGCACACACACACAGAGAGAGAGAGAGAGAGAGAGGCAATGAATTGATTTGAAGTTTTGAACACACATAACTTAGAGAGAGAAGCATTGTGGTAAAGGCAATGAATTGATTTGAAGTTTTGAACACACATAAGTTATTAACACCTATCAGATGAGAAAGTGTCGTAACAATGCTTGAGGCTAGAAGCACACAGGCCCCAGGCCTGATGAGATGAAGCTTATGTGCATTTTCTTGAGGCCCCTGCTTTTAACTTCAATTTTTCTATGTACAAGTAGACATGAACTTTTAAACACCACATGAGAGATCTTAAAGCACATGTAGCTGCTATTGATAATGATGACAATATGGCAACGCATGTGGAATCAAGAGAAGCTGTGGGAAGAACTAAAAGGGTAACAACGAGTAGGGGCAGAGCCTAACAATGAGCTGGAATCGGCTAACTTAGATCAATATCAACTTGCTCTGGGCCCTCCCTCTCGTTCTGCGGCGCAACAAGTTCGACACCCAGTTGCCCTTTGTCCCCAGCTCCAAAAGCATATAGTTTCCCTAAATCTGTAAGCGCGAATGTGTGTGCATTCCAGTATACTGAATTGGTGAGACTAATCTGCACAACCCTCTCGTTCATCTCCTTTAGTGAGGTGACCAGTTCAGGAGTCAGCACATTCGAATGCCTGTTTCCCTGGTATCAAACACAAATATACGTATTAGTATTTGTGCACATGATGGCTCTGCAGTTTTACGGCTCAAGATAGCTGGACAAATGACTTTAAAGATAATGACGATAATGGTAACTCTTTATTCTATAATCCATTCAACTATTAATCTAGATATGATTTCACCTGTTCTCCAAAGTTTTAGGAATACAGAACATCTCTGGAGTTTCTCTAAGGAAACTAGTGTTGTTATTCATAACAGAAAAAAAGAAGGAAAATAGGCAAATGGTCTGCAAATTCCTTCTGTGGAAAGCAATGCAACTGATGTTTCGAGTAGTAGGAACCCCACATGAAATGGGTGGGTACCCAACTATACAACCAAAAGGTTGAATCCAAGGACGATCAGACAATGGGCTACCAAACTAAACCTTCCTTAAATATGTTCTTATAATTAAAAATAGGGGAAACAAATAATTAAATCTGCAGAACTACATAGAGAACTTTTTCACAATATTTTCTAGAAAATATGTCATATCTGCAAAATTAGAGATCACAAGAAATAAAATTATTTAAAATTACTGAAATATTGTCTTGATTGAGTCATGTTAGTGTTGGTGGTAGCAGTTTAGGAGTGAGGGATTTTATCAGCAAGATTGTTCATATTATATAGAATATCTAAACTAGGAAATCACTTTGGGTGGTTTAAACATCTGAAATAGAATTGATTTCCTCAGAGAGGCTTAGGCCATTTACAATGGTGAATAAACAAGAAACACAACAATGAAGCCATGAACAAGTCAACAAAGAAGAGCCTTATATTTCATAGAAACCAAAGAATCATATAATACTTGATGCATCTAAATTCATAAATCACTAGACTTTAGCATTCCAATTCCTTCATAACCTCAAGATTGATAAATCATTAAACCAAAGCTCCTACCATAATTCAAGAACCTTGAATCATAAACTCAGGGCTCCAATGTCCACATTTTTCCGTAAGACCACACCATGGCTGTTTAGGTAACCAGAAAATAGAAGTGGATCTAGTCTAAAGGCAATTGACATGACACATTGCATGTAACCACTAAATAGCAAATTCAGTTAACAGTGATATCCATTAGACAAGGAGAGGAGGTGGATGTGGTAGGCCAAAAGTTGTAGCTTCTTTTCTTTTCTTCTTTTTTTAATTAGATTTTTTAGATAACTTAGACTGCATGTCACCTTAAACTAGGGATAAGTGCAACTACATGACCAGGTATGTTTTTTTTAACCGATTTGGGTGCATAAGCATGATCCAAGACAGCTAAGTACAAAGAAGCAGCAAAATGATTTGAGAACCGCAAAAGGAAGAAGACCTCTAAAGATGAGGAATGTATTGGTCAGGAAAGACTGGATAGACAGGAGTTACAGATAAATCACCTTAAAAAATATTCAGCAGAAAAGTATAACTTGCAAAGCCAAACTCAGATGATGAATGGGATAAGGCTTCAATTATGACGATGATGACAATGACAATGATAGAGAAAACTAACAAGATATAGGATCATGTTAACAAGTGGGAATAAACAAATTTATTTAACCTTAGCCTTGATCAAAGGATGGTTAGATTGAAATCTTAGTAAAAAGGACTGTTGAATTATGGGTAATCAAAATCAGCGAATAAATGGTATAAAATCAAACCACTACCAGTTGTACTGATGGATATGTAAGTTTGCAGAGTATTTAACAAACCAGAATAGATTAAGGAAAAAATGACAGGCATCTTGTTCTATAACCATTATTACTCACATCAATTGCTGAAACAGATTTAAAGCAACAAAATCCAGGACTATTACTGACAAACGGAACCAAGTTGCTCCCAGTGTAAGTTGTTAGTACAAAAGCAGAATGAGAAGAGTTTTAGAGGTAGATCTCTATAAACAGGAAATAGGTGCAGGGAATATCTTAACCAGAGCAACTTAGATATAAAAAATGTCAGTATTCCCAAGAGGATAATATTTTTCCTTGCAACTACAATAAAAATTAGTTAGAGCAAAATTGACACACTCATAACCCCTGACAGAATTATTCTCTATCCTAGGATCAGTATTGATGTCAATAAATAAATGGAACAAAAATGTAATAGATGACACCATGCAATACCTGTCCATCAGTGCCATTGGAGTGTCCAAGGCTTGATGATTCTCCACAGCCAAATGAATAGACATCGCCATCTTCAGACACAACAAAGGTGGTGTAATCGCCTGTGGCAACATGAATTGCTTTGACATTGCTGAGTGCCTCCACCACCTTAGGAACTGCCTCACACTCTTCATTCCCATGCCCCAAGCAACCATATCGGCCCCAGCCCCAAGTGCAAACACGCCCATCTCGTCCAGCAACAGCAGCATGCCAAGCGCCAGCAGCAACCACCATAGGTTGAAGGTTCAAAGTCTGAAATTGTTCAATCAATCGAGGGTATCTCTCATCAGTTCTAGAACCGTGTCCAAGCTTCCCTCCCAAACCACATCCCACGGAGTACACCGACCTGCATTAGAATCCCAATTATCATCATCATCATCTAAGCCATTTACCCCATCATTTTGGAGTTGGCCTTTGATATTTGGATTTGGCAAATTGATTTCATGGGCCAACTGTCTCTCTAGTTGACAATGAGCCCTTATCAGTTGTGCTATAGGTTCTTGCCCAATGAGCCAACTAGAAAAACATAATCCAAAAGGTGCCACCTGGAAGATATGTAAATGGTTAAAAAGATTGGATCAGTGCAACTACTAACATTGTCATTAGTTGATGACCAAATTAGTTATCGCTTACTACCAGTGTTTTATGATTTTATCTACTACAATCATGCACTGCTTAGGATAAATGTCTTCAGTGTTCATGTGTGCATTCGGAAGTAACCCTACGCAACCATCCACCACTTAAAATGTGTTTGGTATCTATTGGTGCATTTGGCTGTAGCCGCATTTGGCTGTAGCCCCAGGCCCAATCATGTAGTATGATATATTCAGGTAAAATGATTGACTATGTTCAAATCAATTTAAATCAGTAGGTCCTGAAGGGAAGCTTACATGCCACTAGGTTGACACGTGAGGGCCAGTAGATAGCAGTATCCAGCGGCAATTTGCACCACTGGTACATTCTCCAGAGGACCCAAGAGGGGATGAGGTGCCAGATCATTTGGATCAGTTTGATGACCAAGCTTTGCATCGCTGCCCCAAGAAAATGTGTAGACAATGCCCTCTCTAGAGAGAACAGCAGTGAAGAAATTCCCTATTGCAGCTTGAACCACAAATATGCCTTTCAAGGATTCAACAGGTTGTGGCATCATGACATACTTAGTGCCTTGACCTCCATACTCACTCTCTCCAAATGAATCCTTCCCAAATGCATAAACCTGCCCTGCATCACTGATCAGCATTGTGCGGCCTGCTCCAGCTGCTGCTTGTATGATTCGAATGCCTTGCAGAGATCTGTGCATCATCAAGGGATCAGATTTCAAGTTCTCAATCTTCTTCCTCTTCCTTGTGTTTGTAGGTATTAGAGTATAAAAGTGAAGCAAATTATGAACCTGATTGGGCGTGGTTGCCATTCTTCTTCCACGGTGCCATGCCCAAGCTGCCCTGAGCTGTTAGACCCAAATGAATAGACCATCCCGTTTGATGTCACAGCAATACTGTGACCAGGCCCTGCTATTGCCTGGGACTTCTCTCTCCTACAACATGCTTCTCCAGCCAGCAAAAACCTCAGTACCAGCTTCCATGATCCCCCACAACGTTGCTTCATAATTTCCCGTTCTTCCACTGTCATTGGCCTAAAGATGGCACGCTTCCTGCACATGTCCAGCGCAGCAAGTTCTGATATTGACAATTCATTATCAGGTGCAAAGTTTGCAGGCTGTCTGAAGAAGGAACAAGTTGCCTGTGGCAATGACAATAATCCATCAGCAGCATTATCAATTCTAGTATAGAAACGATGCTACATTACAAATCAAATGAAAATGGATACTTGCCTCAAGTTTTGCAAGGTCTTGTGGACCCAAGTTACAGCCTGTGAGGACATGGAGAACGATGGAAGGATTGGCAGATAAGGGGAATTCTCCCGGGCTAGAATCCCCAAAACAATGCCGCTGTTGGCGTTGAAAGGCTTGCAAAGGGGAAACTGAGAGAGCCAGGGGTTGATCAGCAACGCTATGGTGTGTTAAAGGCACAGTTCCGCTTGTCGTGGCGTCCATGGGCACTGCTTGTAATTGCAGTGCCCAAGTTTTGTGTAGAGAAATTTGTAACTATCTGTTGGTTCAAATAAACCACATTACAAGACACTCTCTGCCATTGTTTCATACAATATCAGGCCACACTTTCTTCCTGCAGAAAACAACTTAGACCACTTGATGCACTAGAGAGCCTTCTCAAGAAATCTCCACAATTGGTAGGTCAATTTACTGGTTACAAATCTTGAACCTAATTGAAAATCAAACAGGACATTGTGACAAACTTCAGATTACTCAAAAGGTGAAAAGAAAAGGGAATGAAAAGATGAATTTAGTGAATTGGGCATCAAGAAACATGAGACTTTAATGTAAATGCTTATAGTCTCCAGTACATATTGTACAATTACAAATCATTTCCAGAAGATTTGGTGAAACATAAAAAGAACCAGTTTGGCTCATGCAATTAACAAAAAACAATACTGTCAATTCCCTTAACCCCAGATCAGATTATACAGCCCAAAAATAGAGAACTATCAGATTATTTATGGAGTTGCATATTATTTCACAGATTGGGTTTCAAGAATGATCTGATTCTGCAGCATATTTTAATTTAACTTTGATCCATGTTGACCACTCACATGAAACCCAGTATCACTCTTGAAATGAATGAAAACAACAGTGCCCCCTCTGTACTAATGGGAAAACAGAAAGGGACGATGATACAGTTGGAAATTCTGAAAACAGAGAATCATCGAATTCATTCCTAGAATCACATATACTTCTCATTTATAATGAACACAATTTATCAGGCATGACTAATTTGCTGGAATATGACCATGCATTGAAGCAAAAGAAAGTAGAATTACCCAGACCAAAAGAGAGAGAATTGAACTAGGACAGATTTCAATTGCAAGAAGGGAAGCCAAAAACCAGAACTAGGACAGATTTCAGAGAGAGCATCAAACACGTAAACAGACTATAATATTTGATAAGAAACTGAAGAGTCAAAGAAATTGAACAAGAAGTGACCTCGCACTACAAGAAAACAGTTCGCAAACAAAGGATATTCTAAGCCAAAAGACTCCTAAATAGGAGAAAATACAGCAAAGAAGGATTCTTTTCTTCCATGTGTGAATTACAAGTCTACGGATCTGGAAGCGAAAATTTAGACACAAAAATCATATCCTGAAACTAATTCTAGTAAAAATCAAGAAAAAAAGGAGACAAAATCAGCACCAAAATGATAAAGCTGAACATCTAGAGAAAATGTGGAAGTGAATGCTCAGCTTCTACTAGTACATGGGACAAAACAAAACCCACCCAGATAACAAAATAGGAGCTTTTTACGTGACTCATTTCAAGTTTGGGTCCGAGTAGACTGCCCGAAGCTTCTGATAACCAGCACCATACAGATGAATCTAAAAATCTGGAAAAACAAACAAAGTAAATGATTGTTCATTTCTCAGTTCCTAGAACGAAAAAGAAAAGATAAATTTAACGTGAAAAAGTTCTCCTTTCCCTCAAATTAGATTGCCCAAAACTGCACAAAATTGGTACCAAAAACATAAAACTGAAAATCCAGAGAAAACAGAGGAATTGAATTATTAGAATCTACAACGAAATCGATCAAAATAAAACCGACCCAGGTGACAAAACTGGATTCGTAACATGACCCGATTCGGGCTTCTATCAAATGATTAAGCGACACTAGATTGATCGAAACGTCTCAAAAACCAGTATGTGGCCATACCCATGAAAGAACAGATCGGACTCCTTCGATCTCAGCATCTACAATTGCCCAGAAAGACATATGACACAAAGAACCAGAGCAAGAATTACATGTGAAATCTGACGTTGTTAGAGACGCCAGGAAAATCTAACGTCATCTGCGAATTTACGCCTCGCTTATCCGTTTCAGTGAGCAGAAGGGTAGATTCCAGGCTAAAAATGGAGGAGAAAAAGCCGATAATCCGAAATGGAAAGTTGCATCTTCTGATTTTGTTGGGATTTTCAGGCGAATTTAGATTGAAATCTGGAGAAAGCTGGGATCTTTCCCTTTTTTTATCTTTTCCTCCTGTTTTTCTTCGAGAGTTTCTCTTTCTTCTCTCTGCCTCTCAAACACGTTATAAAGGGACGGATGATGCATAAGCAGGTTATTGTTGCCACGTCAGAAGAACCTTAACCAGAGTAACAGATTTAACCATGGTGTATGGTTAAACGGAAAGAGAGGTGTGTGGGGGGAGGGGGGAGGGGGAAGGGGGAGGGGGGAGGGGTGAATTTCTCAAACCATGTTGGGACTCGGGATAATTTAGCAGCAATAAACTCCACTGACCAAATTACCCTCCTTCACTCACCAGTCACCAGGGGGCAGGTTCAATTCGAATTTAGTTCATTAATGAGTTTACTGAATTTAGTAATCTATTATAAATTCTTACTATAAATTCAGTCATTTTAATTTAGTAATCTATTATAAATTCTTACTATAAATTCAGTCATTTTAAATCCTCACTAATGAGTCCACTACTCTCAAGACACACTAAAATAAAGTCATACAGATTCATTAATATATTTTTAAAATAAAAAAAACTAGTTAAAATATTATCAAAATTTGAAATATTGGTCGATAATTATTGGCTTAGTCACGCTCAAATTATTAGATTTTGACAATATTTTTCATAATAGGTAAATAGGTTAGAACAGACTGTTATGGGCTTTGTCAATGGAGATAAATTAGAAATAAACCTTCTCCCTAGAGGAGCTTGGTTGGTAGGTCCATCCCTAAACCATGAGTAAAACAAATCTAACCATGGATATCCAGAACTAATAGGGTTGTTTATTGGATCAAACTCAGTTTGAGCTTTGAACCTGTTCCAAACTTGTGGGAAATGAACAGGTTCAACAAGTTTGAATATAAGTTTTTATTTTATGAATCAGGGTTGGATTATTTTTTGAGCTTGCTTATTAAATACACAGACTTTGGCTTTCAAGTAAAGCCTACAAAAGTCAATGAGGCTTTTAACGCATTTAGACAAGTCAATTATATATATTTTTTATGACTGAAAATGTTTAGATATGTCATCCGATTAATTTTTTGAGACATATGAAGACTTTTCAATATGCACGTACCAGATAAAATTACGGAGAGTAACCTCTTGAAATTGAGTATGAATAGAACAAAAGACCCTGTTTTTTGAGACGGGTTCTTGACCGTCAAGTTAAAACTATGGCTGTAACTCGGGTCGGGCAGGTCAGGTTCCTTAAAACCCAGTTCGACCCGAGTTGATATATATGGAACCTGACCCGACCCGACCTGACTTGAATTCTCAACCCGAACTTCACAACCTGACCCGACCTGAATTCTAACTCGAATCAACCCGAATTATGACCCGACCCTTATTCTGAACCCATTTTAACCTAATTTTAGTCGGGTCTGATCGGGTTAACTTGTAAAATCTTCAACCCTGCCCAACTCGAATTCTATGTGGATTTTTATCTTCTTAAACCGACCCAATCCGCTGACCCAAAATTCTCGACTCTACCCACATGATTTCTCGGATCGGATCAAAACCCAACTCAAGTTGCAGCCCTAGTCAAAACCTTAGGAGTTTTATATTTATATATAATTACCTATCTCAAAAATAAGGTTTTCTCACTGAAATTAAGAATCGAGCTTATAAATGATGTTTTGACTCACCTTCTTTAAATGTGTCAATTTACAAAGAAAGAGACTTAGAACTTTAGTCTGAAAGGTCCCATGGACTGCAAGTATGCCTGAAATTTGAGAACAGAAACGGTTTGGAGTGACACATGAAATCCCCACCTGTCGAACATGCAGGCTCTTTTTTGAGAGATTAAACATGGGTGCCCTAAAATATGCTTAAAATTTTATTTTGGATGATTTTTTTTTAAAGATTAAATTCTTTTTTGGAAGAATAAATATTTAATAAAATTGACTATACACCACTTAAAGATGGGTTGTGTTCCATTGCATGAAGTGCTTAAGTCTCTGGTTGCAACAATCACATGTATGAATTAATTATGTCTATTCTTTGCTAACGCAGTGGGTAACATATTGTCCCAGAATTCAGCAACTAAACTTCTAATCGTGAAACAATTCAACTCACTCCTACTCATGTAGTAAGGTTGTGATTAGATTCCCATTTAAAGCAATTTTACTCATTCTGCCAACACTGTCACCAGCAGACTCTTTAATCCAGAGAAATTAATTAGAATTTAAATGTTTTAAGATGCATTTTAAAGAGATAATGTGCTTATTGAAAGTAATGTGTCAAATTTAATTTTAAAACTACATAGTTTTGATGATATTAATGAAAAACCCATAGTAATTCATTCTTATTTATACAATGATAATTTGTGTAGAACCATGGGACTTTTCAAACAACTTACAAAAAGACAGACAGAGTTATTTCATTGGGTAATTTGGAATACTGATGGCTTTAACTTCATGTTTTTTTTTCTTTTATAAAATATCTTTATTTAAATGGGTTAGATTTCCACCGTTCATAGTCTATCTTCTTCTATGTCATCGTCATCCATCTAATAAATTGCATTTTGGAATAGAGTGAGAATCAAATTCAGAACTCCTACTTTCTAAAACCGATTTATAGTCATCGTTCCAACCCCTTTGAATCTAAGCCCTTTTCTATTATTATCTATTGGTTATTTTATTAAATTTTTAAAAGATTGATATAAATGGCATGCAGAGTTGCAGACTGAATTATAAAAGAAATTGACTGAAAATTTAACCCTTAATTTTAAAAATGCATTCATCAAATCTACGTATTGCTCTATTTGACAAAAATCATATCAATTTGTAACTTGGTAGATATCTCTCCATCTCTTTTTCAAAAGTTGGTATTGGTCTTGGTCATTGTCTCATGGAATCATCATTGGATTGGGCTATGTTATTACTATTATTATTTTATAAAATTAGGCTCTGTTATTTTGTTTAGGACAAGAATGTCACGGCTATTTGCTCATTTTCAATTTAACATTATAATTTAGATTATTATAGGCACCCAAGTGGGCCATGCCAAAGTCACAATGCCAATACAACCAAATCAATGCCCATTAGTCGGCACTCGGCAGATTTCTATATATTTAAAATTTAATTTAAATTGACTCACTTTAATAAAAAAAGAAAATACCTTGTATTTAGCATCTAAATATCTGGTTTGTTTCAAAATATTTTAGCATTGGCAGAAAAAATTTCATAGAAAATTTCATCTTCTTATATTCATCAGGTAGAGCATTTTATAGAATCACACTGAGCAAGTGAGAATTTAGATTTGAAATGAGATGCCAGTGGCATCATAATATCATATTCATGCCACTCTTACAGCATCTTTTAACCATGGGACGACAGGCCCAATGGCAATGATTTTTGGGTCAGTGTAATTTTTGGGCTAGGACCAACCACGACAAGACTCGACGTTCAGATTTCAGACCCATCACTCACATGTCCAATGCGTGCAAAGATGGAAACAGTGGTAACTAAAGCAGGAATAAAAAAGAAGACATTTTTTTTTTTTTTTTACATTTTTTTAGATAGTAAGTTTTAATTTTTATAAATCTCTATCATTTAGGCATTTTATTATCTCTTAAATTGTTAATGAGATGTCTACATAGATGTACTTCAACTGTTAATCTCCCATTTTAAAAAGTGGAAAGTGTGAGGTTCAAACTCCCATATTTCACCTGAACTACTCTAAGGGTAGTGGATATCACCTGTGGGAGTTTGAAATGGCCCGTTAGAAAAATAGATTCATAATCCTGATGTAGTCCAATAATAAATATCATTTCAAAAAAAATATTTAAATTATTTATATATCAATAGTAGAGGTTGAGGTCGACTATAAACTGTGGAGCTTCAACTCACAATATTATTACGTATCCGACTGCATTGGATCATTGCTCTATAAATTGAATAATGCGTAACGATGATAATAGAAAGTAAAGCAGTAAATGAATCGTAATAATATTGTAATGGCAATGGCGAATGTGATATTAAGGTGTATGTATCAGTGCCCCATTATTTAATCAATTAATTCCCTAGTTAAGTAGGAGAAGTGAGATGCATACATTTACCAAGACCAATTGGCAAATAATTGTAAATGAGTGAAAATTGGAGGCTTAATAAAGTTATCGACAAATTGATATGATGTCTCTCTCGCTGAATGGAGAATGTCCCAAAATATGACTCCAGTGTAGAACTTCTTTACTCTTTTTTTCCTTTTTTTTTGAGATTTCAGGTCGTTTTTTTATTTTTTGAATTAAAAAGAAAAAATTGGAAAATAGACTTCTTTTTTAAATATTTTTTTAAAAATTAAAAATCAAAATATCAGCCTATATTCTAGCAGATGTTCACTTGATATCGGATAATATCGGCCGAAATATTGTCTGGGCCACGATCGATACTCAATTTTTTTAAATGCTAATATTAATTCATATCGGTGATTTCACCAATATGAATAGTGTATGACCAATATATATCGTATCAGCCGATATATATTGAGTTCAAAAAATTGATATATATCAGTCGATACGATATGTATTGTCCGATATTTAGACCCAAGATGTAGAGAGAAACAAATGGTTTTTTTAAAAAGCTCAAATGGTAAAAATATATTTGTTATATGTACTTTTAAATATAATTTAAAAAAGTTGGCCGTCCATCCAGGTATTTTTTGTTAGAAGACATGGGATGAAGTAAAATTTCCACTTTATCCCACCCTTCTGTACACAAATCTTAAGTAGAGTACAACGGTGCACTTATGTAGTGAATCGAGCTGTACACCTATAATTATGAATAGTACACCGCTCATTTTAAAATTAAATATAACTTTGGTGTACAGAACCCATCCAGAGCGGTACATATATGCAGTGAACCGAGCAGTGCACTTATAATTATGAGCGGTATATCTATAATTATGAGCGATGCACTTTTAATTTTATTTTTTAAAAGAATTTAAAAAAAAATGAAAAGTAAAATGGACTTTTCATATAAAAATTTTAAAACCCATCTCTCCTAAATAACCTTGTTAGGATGAGCAGCTAAAAAAGTTCCTTAAATTTAGAGTTGGGTCTCTCAAGTATGTGACCAACCATATGCAACTATTAATCTTTTGATATGATGGCCCCCAGTGATAAGACTTTCAGGCTTGCCGACAGACCATGCTTATTCATTCCCTAATTTCCTTGTCATATCATGCTTTACTCTTAAATTCTACTCAAACTACATGTGTCAAACTGAATTAAAATAAAAATAACTAGTAAATTTATACAATTAGGAACTCTTTACAAGAAAAAGTATTAAAATACATTAATTTCCCTGTGAAGTGATACTCGTGAGACACAAACTATTTTCTACTCTATAAAAGAGAAATGTGATGTTCACTCATGCACTAGATTGTAAAGTATTATGGTGTACACATAAGTGTGGAGTCCACAATATAAGGTGGTGATGGGCCACTTGTGTTTTTAAATACCATATTGTTTAGGAATTCAAAAATAGTTTAAAATATTGAAATTTTGAAAATTCTAAAAATATAGTTTGATTAATTCAATTAAAATAATTTTTTATTGAAAATATATTGAAGTAAAGACAATTCTAATGGGCCCAGCACACTAATACAATACAATCTAGTGTGAAGGTGACCATCTCATCAAAGAGAATTGATTTATGGAATGGTACTTTTTCTTAAATGTGTCACTACATTTAGACTTGGTAATGTGTTAGGTCAGATCTTATTCAATTTGGTTTTATTTTGGATTTTAGGCTATTTCTGATTAGGTTATGTAAGTTAGTTCATATTTATTTAAGGTTGAGTTTGGTCTATACATTTATTTGATTAAGAAAACATTTCTAACTAGATAGATATAATGTTTTTCTTTAAATAGGTGTAGATCTCATATGATCAAACTTGTTGCATTTATATATGGCAATAATTGGATAAGTTGAGTTTATCCATTTATAGATGGGTCGAATAAGATTAGATTGAATTAAGTTATTTATTAAAATGGATCAAACTTGATTGGATTGGGTTGGATAATCACGCGAGGATAAATTTTGTCAGGTCTTACTGTACCCATTTAATTATTCATTTTATCGTGATAAGTTAAAAAAATTAAAATAAAATATTATTAATTTATTATAATAAAATAAATACATTGCTCCATCTATTTTTTTTAAAAAAAGAGAGCTTATCGGCACGCATCAATTTTCATTTAAAAGCTCTGTTAAATGAAAAGGTTGTTGTTTGCAAGGCAACAAATTCTTTAGGGTTAGAATGTTAGATTATTGACTAATACATGTAAATAAATATGTAATCTTTTTAACGCTGATTTAAATTATTGAAAAACTCACACCTAAAATAATAAGAATGTAATCTTAACAAATACATGAAACAATATTAAAAAGTGATTTTTTTTTTAATTTTTCATAAAAAAACAATATTAAAAAGTGAATTTTAATGTGCGATCAGAGTTGTTAGTAATTGATTTGTGAAGGCATGGGATGGCATGTTGATGGTGGGTGGGCCCAACCAAGCTAATGAACACTATTCGTCACGAGTGCACATGTTCCCTCCCATTCGCCTTGCGTTGAAGCGTGCTCCTCCTCCTCCTCCAAACAATTCACAAAACCCTAATTTTTAATCTTTGATAAAATTTCCATTTTAATAATTTATATTTTTGAGAGTAGAATTTGTAAAAGAAAAAAAAATATTTGTGATAATGTAAATGGTCCATCTTATTTTGTAAAATCTACATTTTGGGTTCTCATCTTACATGTGAGGTTCATTTAAAATTTTAATTATTTGATTGGATATATTTAAATTTAACAATACTATTTTGTATCATTCGATTTTAAATCATGATCTTTTGCAAACTTCTATTATATGTTGGGAAGTATAGAGGGATATTTAAAAATTTATAAAAGACTTTGATCACTCCATCTAACAAACCAATCGAACGGGAATCCCAAGTTATCTCAATGTGAGCTCCACAAATAAAACTTGGGACTTGGGAGAACTGGCCTTAGGAGAAAATGCTTTGTATAGAGAGTTGTTTTCAAGATTTCACATTGCCCTTTTGTAAAGCCACTTTTTTGGCTTATGATTCTTCTAAATTTTAAACTCTATACAATTTTTTTAAAATAAAAACTATAAAGAAGTTATGCATATCTTATTCTTTTTTTAAATGCAAGTTATAAAAAACTATAAATTTGAAACATAATATTGAAATACTATTTGATCTAATCTTAATCGTCTCCTCTAAAAAACGAATTATGATTTGAGTCAAAAGAGAATAAGAAAAAAGAAAAAGAAATATCAGGATGCATGGAAGAAAAAATAAAGAAAGAAATGAAAGTAAAAATCTCATAGTGAAAAAATATATCCATGTCATTCAACTGATCCATTTCATTTTAATTTTATTTATCTTATTAAAAAACCATCATATAAGTTAAAACAAATTTTAAAGGATATATATATATATATATATATATATATATATATATATATATATATATATATTTTTTTTTTTTTTTTTTTTTTAATTTACGTGTGGGAAACCGTGGAGTACCCAGCGTAAAACCTCTACGGGTGAACCCACTACTCCTAAAGCACACTAAGGTCCCACATGGGTATAGCTCAACTGGTTGCCTCTCGTCTCAGGAAGCAAAAGGTTGCGGGTTTGAGCCCCATGACCTAACCTTGGTGTGTCTTAAGGATAGGATAATAGGCTCATCCTTGTGGTTTTAGTAAGACTATGTCTGAATTTTCCACACGTTAATCTAAAAAAAAAAAAAAAAGTTAAAATAGATTTAATGAATTATAAGTGGGCTAAATTTTAATACTAAATCAATTTTTAACCACTTAATATTAATGGTTGAAATCACCTGACATCTAATGATTTTTTTTAGGACGCTTGATCAATTCAACTGTTAATATAGAGTCACTGAAAATAAAATTTAGAGTTAAAATTTGATTTATTGTAGTTCAATCAAAACTATTTTTAATAATATAATTAATTTTTATATAATATTTGTGAAAATAAATAAAAAATTGCACCGCATCATTTCTCCTTGTATACCAGGACAGAAACCAGTTTTACAGAGGTAGAGATCTTCTTAATTTTTCATATATGAAATTTATATCTTTTTTGTGCATAAAATTTACGCCTGTGCTGTTCAGACTTCAGACAAATGGGATGGCATTCAATCATTTAAAAGACGGATCTTTGTATATATCGCCAATGTGATATCGGAATTTGGAAATATGATACATAGCAGTTATTTTTCAGGCGATACATGGTAGGTCTAACATTTTTTTTTTTAAGAAAAATAAAAAATAGAAAAAAAGTGAAAAACTTATTATGAGTATATTTTAGTTAAATAATGATATTTTTCGTAAAATATCATACTCTACGAAGAAAGTATATGGCAAAAGATTGAAAAACAAAGTTCAAAAGTTCTTAAAATAGAAAGTGAACTTCAGCAAACATTAATATGCAATTCATGTTATCTATTGTTCTATAATGACTTGTCTATTCTATTACAAGTTAGAATTTTTTTCCGTAAAAAATCCTTAACTTGATGAAAATGTCAACATATTAGAAAAATCACACAAATACCTCACACATATATTAATCATATTAAAACATCTTTATTCAATTCCGTAGACTCTCAATATCTTTTCATTAATTAAAAAAAATCTAAAATGGATTTATTCCCCCTGTTCTAATTTAGTTGTCTCATATGCATTTTGAGAGAGTTACAAAATGTTGTCAAGAAATTAATAAGTCTTTTGAGAGCCCTTCATTAAAAAATTCAAAATTTTAAAATGGGATAATTAAAATGGGACAGAAGGAGTACTAAATTTGGATGCCCAAATCCGTTCATGGACCACATAAAGTTGGACTTGGGCCAAAATCCTAACCTCAATTGACAAATAGGCCTTGGTTTGGGCATGTTAACAAAATAGGTCAACTTAAGACACTGATTCAGCCTAAGCCCAAGTGGAAGCATCACGGGTAACAAAATATTAGCAAATACAAGAGCCTTTCTAATCTGAAGGGCAGTCAAACACAGGATACCGGAAGAAATTATAAAAAGAACGATGGAGGAAAGTTGAACAAATAGGTCGTGTATTGGGTCTCACCCTGGCCCAATTGTTTTATCAACGAAAAATTGGGGCTTGGTGTTGGGGTTGGTAGCGAACAAGTTCCATATTGAAAGTGTAGATGGAGATCTAGAGATTTATAAGGGACTTTGGTCACTCACCTAATAGGTTAGTCTTTTGGGTTGGATACTCAGTCTTAACAAGTGGTATCAGAATCAGGTTTTAGACTAACTCATATGGACTCAGGAGATCCCTCAGGCAAACATGATGGATGACCTCGTTTGAAGGGGGAATTGTTAGGTCTGGTAGTGAACAAAGTCCTACATTGGAAGTGTAGAAGAAGATAATCTAAACACTTGGGAGCAACTCATAGGTAGTAACAATTTTGGCTACTGGGCACTGGCTAGAGCATCCTAAAACCCTGGCAGGACTTGGATTGGAATTGGGACAGGTCCATCTGAATCAAACCTTGTCCAAGTTAAGCTGTTTTAGTTTTTGAGCTACCATTTAGACCCATCTCCCCATAGACAAGGATTTACTGAACAGTTTTTTAAAAAACCTTCCTTAGATGGAAAAATATCTATAGAGAATTGCCGGTGTGAACAGGGTAAGAATTTTTTTTTATGGAACTTCCCTCGAGCTATCTTAAGATGAGTTTAAATTGGATATGGATAAAATAATAACTGGGCTGCAAAAAAATAAAAGGAAAAGAAAATAATAACTGGGTTCAGAACCAAGAGGAACAACGGATAGCTTCTGAAATCTGAATATGGATGAGATAAGGCGTTAAATGATAACGATTAAGGCTCATGTCCATGTTCATAGGATGGACCCAGTTCTTTTCTAGCAAGCCTGTTCTTTCGGTTTTGGTATATTGTATATGAATGGCCCATAATGTTTAGCTCAGATCTAGCTCATTTAGTTATTGGACAAGAAAATGGGCCCATTTCCATCCCACGGGCCCAACAATCTTAGCCCAACTCCTTTTCTATTATTGCCTAGGCCGATTTAATCAAACTTGGCTCATTTTCCAGAGCGTGCAAGCTTAATCTTAGCTATCTGATTCTTTTTTGGGCCTCTGATTTATCATTAATTGCCTAGGCCTGTATTAGTTGTTTGTTAATGTTACTTTGTAATGTTCCTTCACTGCTTGGGCCTTTTGGGTGTTCCTAGCCCAAATTGGGCATCTTCTTTCATGTTTGTTTTTGATATTTTGGGGTTGGGCCTATTTGGTTTATAAAAGGATGGAATTCTCCTTTTATGAAATTAAATATAACCTATTCCTAAATAAATAGAAACTGATGTTAACCAAGTATGGTATGATGGGGAAGAATAATTTAAAAAATAGATTACTTGTTCAATCAGTCTTGAAAGTGCTAGTCAGGATTGCGATAGGGAAACACTTTATAGTTAAGTAATAGTTCAAAAAGTCATTCCCTGCAAGTTATATTAGTGTGTGGTGATTGCTAAGAGTACCAAGTACCAAGACTCCACGGCAAATCTATCACCTTGTTTTGGGGATAAGAAAGAAGCCCATCTTGAAGAAGAAAGAACAATGGAACATTACGCTTATGTCAATGCAAGAGTTGAAATTTTGATTTAAAGGACTTGAACTAGCTACCTCTTACTTTTTGAAGAGGGAGGTACCCAGTTGAACTATTCAATATTGGGTTTTTTCGAATGATATATTTAATATTAATCTTTATCGTGCTATTATAGTGCACTTTCATTCTACATCTCTCGATTTGATTAATAATGATTAGACCAATTAATAGAGAGATATTTATAGAGATAGTTGACTAAAAAGGAAGAAATTATATAGATCAAAGAATGAGAGGAAGATGAGCTCCATTAGAGTCGTGTGATCCATTTTATCTTTCATCTTGTTATGAGTTAATATTAGCCATTTCCATATGACATGCCCGAGGTTTTCTACACGTAAAAAGCCAAATATAGAAAAGTATCTAAGTTTCTAACAATTCAATACAAATGAGGCAAATGAACATAAAAATGAAATCATTTACTATGCTATAACATTATACAAGTAACAAGTAGCTCTAATACACGGGTACTGCTGATCTAACAATTTACTTGCTTTGAAATGAAAAGAGTCCATTGAAAATAAACATAATGCTCCCAATCCCACTACAACCAGCAGTCTACATTTTGATGCAGACTTTATGAAATGTTACAAAAATTAAAAAAAAAAAAAAAATAGTTTGACTGATGATCTTATCAATTTCTTATTTAAATATAGTCTTTTTCAATATATTTAATTATCGTAATTTAAAGAGGACTCCACATAAGAGTGAACATGAAGGTGGCTTGTGGGTCATCATATTATTGTAAATATATATTTAATAATGATTAAAATTGAAAAAAAAGAAATCAACATGAATAGGAAATATATATTAGAAGCTTTACGCATGCTCTAAAGATTAATCAAGTGAAACGTCGAGACTTGTAATACCAACGTAACAAGTACTTGAAGAAGAATTCATCAAAGAGAAGCACAGGAACTGCTTGTAGGAGATAGGCTTCAATTGAGTGTCGCCAATAAGGCATACAAATAGGGTCGTACCCGATCCACCTCAAGCAAGTTTTGCTATATTCCTCTGGCGTTGGAAGAAAGAAGGTTGTCTTGAGAGATGATTTTTTTACTGGCACCATCTTTGTTTCCACCATCATCGGAATCTGAACAGTCAACAATCCAAATTCCAAATTTGATGTTATAATTTTTGTTATCCATTAAATTATAAATCAATCAATTATTTTATCATCTTAAATGTGATTTAAATGAATTAAATCTTTTTAAACTGGTAGAGAAGATTAATTATAATATAAATCTAATTCAACAATTATAAATCTTTAATTTCATATAGTGATTTAATTGTCCGTCACTTTAGTTCAGAAACTTAGAAGTCTCAAATTTAAGTCCGTAATCACTCGATATTTATAACTTTTAGAGAGTTGGGTGCACCTACAATTTTACCCAATGTATTCGTATTTAAGAGAGTTGAAAGTTTTAGATTTCTTTGTTATAAAACATAATTATTAGAGTAAATTTCCATTATTTTACACAGAAAGAAGAAAAGAGGGAGTTATTTTGTTCTGGGTTGTTAGGTTTCACTGTTGACAATAAATTCACAGTACTGCCGCAATGAGTTGACAATAAATTCACAGTACCACCACAGTTCAGACAAGTGGTAAAAGTTGGTATGTGCATTAGAGCAGGGGTCAAAATTTTAGTCGATATTTGAGATAAAAAAGTTCAGTTGATACAACTGAAATCTCGACTGTTTTTTATTTTTTATTTAAAAAAAATATAAATATCATCAGTTCTAAAATTCAGATCCACCGAATTTTCGACCTTTGGTCTACAGAACCCATATTTTAATAATCAAAGAGTTCAAATCAGGGAATTTCTATTGTAAATTTAGAATTATATTTTTATTCTTTTAATTATAAGGAAAATATTTAATTAATTTTTATCTTGATTATATTGTGAAACAATTAAAGATGTAATAGGTAAAATGGATACAAGAAACCCTCTTTAAATTAAAACTTTTGGCCTTAAATCTTAGAGCATATAAAGCTAAATATTGGAACTCTACAAATCAAAATTATCAAACTGGTGGTCTTGACAGCTTTTAGACAATAAATATAGAAACGTACCTGACACTGGACATGGATCCCATGTTGCTTGTACTCCATGTGCAGGCTCCTTGAGAGTTGGTGGATGTACCTGTTCAGTTTGCCACTTCAGTCAAAATTCTCACCTTCAAACTTTCACTTAGTCAAAAGGTTTTGGATGGATGAATCCATTCATGTAGGGTGCCATCTTAACGGATATTATTTTTTAAGATGCAGGAATTTTAGTGAATTTTTTATTTTTCTTCTATTTATGTAATTCACTTTTCAGTGAATTTATTTATCTCATGCACCAAATTGGACTCTTTCAATTTTCAAATGAATCGATTCACTCATTGGTGCACTGGATAACTGAACCGATTTATGCAGGCGTAAAATGAGAAATTCAAAAAACTCGTGCCTCCAAAAAGATAATATCCGGATTAGGGTGGATACCCATTCATCAAATAATTTAGGTAAATTTGAACCCAAATTCATTTTTCTACAAGTTAATTTTATGATTGAAAGTGTTTAGGTGTCTCACACTCGTAGGAAACTTTATTCGACTATATTCTTTGGGTCATGTGCACACTTCCCTTCACATACATACGAAGTCCAAACGATGAAGAGAAATTCCATGGAGAGTGACCAAAAGGAGTTTGAGTGTTAATGGAACTTAAGATCTTCTTTCACGAAGGAAACTTTTTTATTGTGAGACTAATTCTCTCTGAATTTAAATCAATTCAGAAGTGAATCAACCCTAACTATATTAATCTCAATAAGATTCAATTCAAGTTAGAAGTTCGAACTCAAGCTTTTGTCATCTCTTTGAAAACTTGCATGTAATATAGAAATCTAAGTAGTTAAGGCTATTCTTAATCTGTAAGAGGTTTGCTGATCATTCTTAAACTTGCTTTTAAACAAGGGGTGAAATTCGGGTCGGACGGGTCGGGTTTGTTTGACCCGACCCAAACTTTTGAGCTGAGAGTCTTGACCCGACCTGACTCGAATTATAATCCGCTTCAACCCGAAACCTGACCCGACCCGCATTTTGAACCTACTTTAGTCTACTTTTTACCGGATCGGATTCGGTTTGATTAGTTCGGTTCAGATTAACTTAAAAATCTCTCAACTCAACTTGACCCGAATTCAATACGAATTTATTACTTCTCAACCCGACAAGACCCACTGACCTGACCCGCATGATTTTCGGGTCGGGTCATGCGGGTTCAGGCCAAAACCCGACCCGAGTTTCACCCCTACTCTAAACCTTATGCAGTGCATATGAAAATGTTTTCTTATGTGTTTTTGGATGTACCACGTATGTACAGCAAATGAGAAATATTGTTGCATTGAGAGCTGCATTTATTACTTAGTATCAACAAGAACTGCATCAAATGGATGGGAATTTTCTCCATCTTAAATTTAACTAAATATATACCATATTTCTCTGTTGAACAAATCGTGGACCACCCGTCTATTTAAGAAGACTAATGGATTATGGACTCTATATATTTAGATGGGTTAGATAGTCGATTGTTGTACAAAGTTTCACAACTAATTAATCATCCTAATCATGCAATACAAGTATTTTAAGTTTTAATAAATGTAAGTCATTAGTTTTTTTAAATTTAAAATTAAAAAGAGTTGATAAGATAAGGGTGAAACTCGATACACCTCCGTGCCCTCTATTTATATCACACCCATTCAAGTGGGGTCCAACACTATTTAAAAGGAAATCTAAATATTAAATTTTAGCTGCAAGTTTGGATAATTCAACAATTTTTTGGATTTCACCTGACCCGGGTTGTGGGTCCTTTGGTTTTTGCTTGTCCATAGTGTGGGTTTTTTGGCTTTTTATAGGTTCCTTTTTCCTCTGTATTTTTTTTTTAATTATTAGGAGTTCTCCTTCTTTTAAATGAATACTTATCCAACATTAAGAAAAAATATCAAATTTCAATTAGAAAAAGTCTTTTAAGGTTTTCATTTGCAAATGGCCCATTGATCTGGCTTCAGAATATAGAACGTTCATCAATAACTGTTTGGAAAAGATATACTGCTGGTAAGCAAATGTCAGGCCTTGTTTCTACTGTGTAGTTACTAGTTAGTACATCTTTTTGATAAATAAATTTATGCAATTGATAAAAAGTGAAATCACCCTCAACACAGGGTGTTCGGTCTGCCACTCAAGATGCTTGTTTTATCGAACACTCTTTAGTTCGATTTACATTCAATCTCATGCTTGTAGATTTAACTGGTGTATGTGTATTAAGAGATTTACATGTGGCAGTGTAATTAGTCTCACCTTCAATGTAGGGTGATGATACTCATGTTATAAAAAAGAAAGTTATAATTCTAAACCATATACCTGAATCCATTCAGGTGGTCTCTATTAAATTTTTACTATGAACATTAACATTCTAGTGTTCATAAATTAATACCCATGCACTTGATCTCCATCAACTTTTCTTATTTATGTGATTCTAAATTTTTTCGATATTAGTTGTGAAGGAGGAGATTTAAGAACTTATGTAAGACTTAAAAGTGAAACCACACAATATGCAGGTTCTAACATCAGCTTGGTTGGATTAAGGAGGTGAAAGAAGAAGTTGATGGGTACTTACGCTTTGGTAGCAGAGTAAGTGGCGTAGAGAGGGAACGACGGGAGGATCGTCGACGAAGCAGATCCGACATTGATGATGGCACCCCTCTTCTTCTTCAGCATCACAGGGAGTACAGTCCTAGTGACTGTAGTAGTTCCCTCCAAGTTTACCTTGATAATGTCATCCAACTCCAAATCAACCTCATGAAAGAACCTTGGCCAAGAGTATGTTGTCCCTACGTTGTTAACCAAGATCCCAACATCCAGCCCCTGTATCCCTTCCTTGATCTTCTTAGCTATCACTTCCGAAGAATCATTTGAGAAATCAACTAGTACACACCTAACATGCAAGCCTCCGCCGAATCTTTGGTATATCTGGTTGGAAGTAGACTTGAGTTTGGTGGGGTTTCTTGCGACCAGGATGAGGTTGAGGCCCTTGGAAGCTAACTCAAGTGCAAGGGCCTTTCCAATGCCATCAGTCGAGCCAGTGACAAGAGCCCAAGAACCATATTCTTTCAGATTCTTAGGGGGTCTGAGGAAATGGACCCAAACCCATGTACAAAATGTTGTGAGGGTCTTGGATAGGGAGATGAATCCTACAATTGCAGTGGTTAAAAGAAGCACAACATGCATCGCCATGGTTGGATGCTGCAGGAACATGAGAAGGAAGAAGCAACTCAACAACTTGGACAGAGTTTTAGCGGAATCATCCCTTAATAACAAGGTGAAATGGAGAATGCCATAACTCCTCAACTGTCCCACCAGCTTGCTTTAATCAAATTTGAGCAGATTTCCTGTGATCAAGAAGATTGGTACCGAACAGGGGACTCATCCATGATCCATCCATACATTCTGCAAGCCCGTATTCAGTAGCTGCAAGTGTTGGAGCGTCCGGAGAGGTGGGACCCACATCCAATAAAGTGAAAAAATAAAAAGGAAAGATAGGAAGGCTCGGCTGGAAATAATTACCAGCCAAATCGAGAAAACACAACACACGGCGGGAAAGAAGAAAAGTAAAAACGGAGAAAAAAGGTGGCCCTAACACGTTTAAAGTCTTCAGGATATTAGTTTTTCCAAAAGTATTATCGGATCACTTTCATTTTATTCGACTGATATTATTTTTTTATACAAGATAAAAAATTAGTTTACTGGCGGATTCACTGAATGGTACATCAATTGGTTCACTCACATTTATTTTTTTAAATACTTTTGTATTGCAAGAGTGAAGGGTAAAGTAGAAAATCCATGAAAACTTGTGTCTTCTAAAAACTTTACCTATGTGAAGATGATCACCCAAAAAAAAGAGAAGAAAAGAGGTAGAAAGGAGAAGAGTTGAGATTTAGTCATAGTCTTTGCCATATTTCTGTTCAAATTTTGAGAGTTTGCTTCTGATATTATAGAGAATACGTCTACTGATTTATATTGTAGATTCAACATCTTTATATGTTTATCTTTCATACATTTTTGTGAGATCTCTTCACATATTTTATTTTTCATTGTTGTTGGAATCTACTTTTTAAATGAAGAATTGTTGATATTTGTGTACATCTAGTTTGACTAGAGAAAAATCTTTCTAATTCCATTATTTTATAGTGGAAGATTTATTCAGAGTTCCCCTCTAATTTTTACCATATAGTTTTTACCCTACCTACCTACCTAATCCAAGTTTGGCCTTTCATCCAAGAGTAAGTCGCAACGCGGCTAAAGCCAACATGAACAAGTGATCTGGTGTGAAATATTGTCAAACAAACTTAACGTATTTAAAATATAGATTTGATTCAAGAAAAAAAAAATATCATTTTAACTGAACTAGAGCCATGATTCAAACTATGGCTAAAAGACTACTGCAACCATGGTGGCGTAGATACTTAAAAATGCACCCCCGAAGGCCACAATTCTTAACCATTTTAAGCGTAGATCTTTCTTGCATCTCTCTTTCAAGCTACAATAGCAACCACCTTCATATAAATGCTGCCTCATATGAGGAGGAAAATTACTTGAATTCTCTGAGGTTAGATGGCTGGGTATTGAAGCATGGTAATGGATAGGTTTAAAAGGATATTTTAAGATAATGATTCTCATAGGAAATCAATTTTATTAGACTTTAAAATTCATGAATTTTAAGCATCTAAAAAATAATATTTAAATTACAGTCATTTTAGTTGAATTTAATCAAACAGTGATATCAATTTAAAGTGGACTCAAATTAAATACAGATTTACTTCACAGACAATATCTGAGTGTGATAGAGAAAATTACTTGTGGACCCATTATGGACCCCACACGAGGGTCCAGAAATTCTGTTACTTGTGAGTTGTGAGTAGGGGTGAAATTTGACTCGACCCATATGACATGACCTGAAAAATTAGTGAGTTTGGATTATGTATTTGTATATTTCGAGTTGAGTTGGACTTGAAAAGTAAAATTCAAATAAAATTTGAATCGAATTGGATTAAAAATTTTAAAATTGATTCGTCTCGACACGTACATCAAGTCATAAAATATTACTGACAAAAATTCAAATCGAGTCGAATGAATAATTCAAGTTAGATCGAATCTAAGTTGAATAACTTTTGAGATGAGTTAAATTAAAATGTATTAAAATCCGACAATATTCAATTCGAGTCTTAACCCTACTCGTTGGGCCATAGGGGTAGAAGCAGTTTTCAAACTATATGTTCACCTCTCACCACGACACGTCAGTGTCGTAACTTTTATTTGCTTCTTTTCTTTCGTCTTGCCACAGTACGCCTCGCTATAAATTTTTTCAATATTTTCGTAAAAGTAGAAACCAGATTTGGGAAAGTAGAGCAGATTCGATCCTGTCCACTCATCGAATCCGAAAGTGAAAAGTCGAGTTCCCAACTGGAAGCTTCGCAAGTGCGCTGTTACCGGAGACACCCGTCACAATCGTAACTCGTACACGAGAGGCACTCATAACTACTTCATAAGTCTTAACCGTGGTTAAAAAAATGTGTGTGATGGATCTTTAGACTCACTATAGTCAATTAAATGAGATTATTAAGAAAATTTAAATGTGAATGTAAGAGTAAAAAATTTGTATTTTAATTAGGTTAATAAAGTTATATTTTTTAAGCTCCCTAATTTTTATGATTTTAAATTATTTTTAACTTTTAAAATTATATTCGATTTAGAGATACGTCAGTTTAACATGATGAGATTTATTAAAAAAAACCTAAGCATAAACGATTGAATATCAAACTGAAAATGATTTACAGTTATGGGATTAATCAATTTATATTTTTAAATTCTCTTAATTTTAATGACTTGAAATTATTTTTCAATTTTCAAATTTATACATCTTATTTGAATTTGATTTAGTTGAGTCCATTGATTTACGTGGGCCCCACTTTGATTAAATATAAATGGTTTGATAGGAAGATTTACGCATAAATATGATATTTAAAAAAGTTAACTTAATTGGATTGAAGAAGCTATTGTTTTAAATTAATTAAATTTTGGTAATTTTAAATTATTTTTTAGTATTTAAAATTTTTGAACATATTTAGAGCCTCTTTTGTTTCAATGTAGTGGATTTATTTTTGAAAGAGAAAGTGGGACTTATATAAGATATAATAGTTTAAAGATTAAAAACTAATTTAAAATTATTAATTTTAGAGAGTTTATACAGTACATTTTTATTCATCTAATCAAATAGACCTTTGTAATAGAGTCCACTAAAGTAGCAAATTAATCAACTGAGGATAGTATAAAAATGAATGATCATCCTTTTATAATTTATACTAGCCGTTGAAGATAAGAATTTGTTGAGCTGCCCCATCCTCCACACCATTCATCAAATTTCTACTTTCTGCACATCCTGAGATGAGAAATCAAGAATTCGTTAATCTGATACATGACTCTCATTTCAATGAAGTGAAATTTTGAATTCGATTCATGCTCAATTCTTCTAAACTACTACTCATATTAAAAAAAAAAAGGATGTATATGCATCTTTCCTAACAATGAAGCTCCAACTTGCTTGCATTCACCTTCGTTGGCATCTAATTGATAGCTCAATAAGTAGTTGCACCGGTGACTTTGTGTGGGTTGTATCAGGAAGACCACCTCCAGTCAAGGTGAAACATTCAATGGGATAGGTCGACAATCAACTGCATGCAACAACAATTTATAAATGGTAGGTAATGAGTGAGTGAATGTGATCATTACTATGTTCATATGCAACACATTCAATCATAGGAAGTCTTAATTTTACTTGTAAGAATTTTCAAGTCATAGTATACTGTCAATGCACCTATAAAATGAGTGGTTAACAGTGTTTGGGAGGTGGGGAGGATGGGGTAGGTCGGCCAAAAATAAGCAAATTAGAGGTGTTATCTCTACTACTATAAAAGCTTGAAGGGTGTGTTTTTCATTCTCACATATATTTACTATAGTATATAAACAAGGTAAAAGTGGAAACAACATTGTTTGGTTTTATGTTCATCATTTTAACTTGTAAAAATCAATGGCTTATTGAAATTGAAACATCAAAATCACATAGTTAGAATACTGATCCCAATGCATCATATCAACTATATAGAGCCTAGGACTCATTTAAAAGAGACAATATTGAAACGTCTCACTAATACAACTAAGTATCTTAGTTAAAAAATGCCTAATTTCTAAGAAATCAGTCTTTTCAATCTAAAATTCAGTAATAATGCTAGGTTGTATGCTCTGCAAATCCACATCTGATAGCATGACTTAATTATTTGTTCAAAATTTAATTTAATGGAAGATTCATTAGGCATAACAAAACTCTTACTTTTAGGTCCATTACATTCTTTTGGATTTTGTAAGACATTTAGTGGTTTAAAGAGTATAGAAGAGGAAACAATTAAGATTGGTTCAGAGAGTAGAAAGATTACAAGCTAGAAGACATTAAGAGAAAGGATAGGCCACTGAAGAAATGAATTGAGGTTTTAAGGTAAGACTTGATAAATGTAGGCTAACAAGGAATATGCATAATGGTTTGAGTGAGAGTAGAACTGTCAAAACTAACTTAGATAGCTGAAACAAAAGCTTTGATGATGCTAATCTTGATGTCGACTTTGAAATTTAACTTTCAGCTGTAAATCTATAAATCCCTTGGAATTGAACCTTATATGATTTCAAATTTCCCACTTTATAATTCTAGTCTCATTGAACATGGAATTCTTTGGAGAAATTTCCAATTTCACCTAAAAAGTCCAGTCTACCAAACAGACACTAATGTGTTGGTTCTCTTTCTGATCAAGCTGCAACCGATCAGTCCCGAACAACACAGAAATCCTCGAATTGTTTAGTTTTAAAACAAACCAAACTTAATATCTAGGGGGACAAACAGAAACAAATTAAAAAAAAAAATGATAACTCAAACACCGAAAATGAGAAATTTAGAAAGGAATGACACATGGGAATAGAAAGCAGGAGAAAGTTTAAAGTTTGCAAGATACAGAAAAAATAAAAAAAGTGGTTTGAAAGAGCAAACTGCTGTTCACTCTTTCTTTCTAGAGTCCTTAAGCAGGCCCTTCTTCCGAATTCCGAGGCAGAAGCCCAAACGCCATGCATCAATGGCAGCCTCTGGTATTTGGTTAAGCAAGCACCACAGGGCAGAATGAGGCCAGTAAGGGGTGCATCGCGGTTCATGGCCTATCCAGCGGAGGGCAGCACGGGCATAAGCATCTGAAGAAGGTACAAAGAAGGAAGATCTCCTGATTGAGGCCATCTTTGTTGCCACATACAATGGGACCTGTATCCAACAAGTACCATATTTTAAGGTGTAATGCAAATAGTTAAAAGCAAACATATGAAATAATGTCCAAAATTTTAAGGTACTCTGCTCCTAGTCTTTACAATGAATGATGCTAGCTGCAGTATCAATATATGTAGAATACCAGCTACAAAGAAGTAGCTTAATTGTGAAGTAATTTTGAGATGAGCTGTTCATACATTACAAAAAAATCCAAATTGCAAGTGGCTTAAATTTCACCACTGAATGGATAACTATCATTTCTGATGTTTTGGGTAAGAGATGAAAATCCCAAACCAGATTATTTTTATATGCAGTTTATCCGTGTTAACTACCCAAATGGGACGAGGATGATCGGAAACAATGGTTAGCACAAAAGTTAAAACACTGATAACTTAGTTTCTGATCCTTACACTGCTCAAAGAACCGAGACAAATAGATAAAATGTTCAGGTCAATTAAGATAGAGACATATCCAAACATCTTTTTACTTGTATGTTCTCATTTCCCTAGTAATGTTTGTTCATAGTAATTCTCTTTTTTATCATAAAAACAAGAAAGTTTTCCATATAAAAGTAGTGTAGAGAAGTCATATATAATTGGCAGATCGCTATCTCCCAAAAGGAGCCAAATGGTGGAGCATGAGTTGGGACTGTCAGGATATCTATGATAAGATTCAGATTTACTCTGAAGTAAAATATAGGATAAGATCTTCCAGATATGATGCTTCCATCCAGATACATCCACTGTACACCATATATACTAAAATCTTAACGATAGGTAATACAGAAGCCAATGAAATTTATACTGGCATCAGAGCAAGATTTGATCCCATCAGCCATTTATCAAGTTGGAAGTCAACCAATTAGTGTGTCTAGTCTCCTCATATGCTATTGACTGGGGAACCATTTATCCTCATAACAATATCCAGTCCCAGTGAGCTCTTTGCCTCCCTATCACTTTCATCACATCCATCAGTAAATTCTTGCTACCATTTACAAAGAATGAGTTTGTTTTTTTTATGATTCCTATTATATCTACCTTTATTTTCTTCTTTTGAAAGATCTATAATCTGCTATTATGGCCGCCACTTTCTGGATTCTTGTCTACCATTTGCATTTTCATTTGATTTTTACTACTGACATCACAGCTCTTTTAATTTGATCATCTTCCTGACCACTGATTATTGTTGATCTATTCATTTGTCCTTGATTGGACCAACTGTTCATAGATATAATCATCCGCTTCCTTGTAGGTCTAATCAACTGCTGATCGATATCGGATCGGATCATGTATCTCTCTATTAAATAAGATGATGTACTTAAAGATTGGATCTTCCAGATTTAATTTCTGGTTATCATTGTTCTATCAGATCCAACTACAACCACTGTACCCTGCCAAGTCTTCTCCAAATCATGATACCACTATTTGTCTCTCTGATGGTAATAATTCCTCATCTATCAATCTCCTTTACAATAGCCTCTTCAAATTTGAATCATTGTGGGACACAACCACTTATCTCTAACCTGTATGCATCTTCATATATCAAATTATCAACAACAGTTGACCATCCCGTATCTGATCAATAGCATGTAATCTGACATCCATCAGCCATTGGCTCCACAACATTGTGTCACCTATCAGTTGGATTTGAACTCAAAATGCTTCCTTGGACCACTTGAGACTGATGAAGGAAGCATTATATCCTAGGTCTCATGAGAATATTAGGTAACATTAGGATTACTTTTAGCAAGGTATAAAGATCTGAGGTAAGATTTGTTATGATTATTTATCTAGAGTCCAGCTACATCCACAGTGCTCTAAATATATGGGTATAATTCTAATGAAATGATACATTGCAATGAAAATGTCTTTTAAGGACCTGTAGAAGAAAAACTATTGATCAAATAGCTGGCAAATATCGAAGGCAATATGTTTAGGTCCATTGATGCAAGCTCTGTCCTTTGATGATTTAGAAGATGAAAAAAACAGATGGATTTCTCCAATTTTCTTTCACTTTTGTCTCCTTTGGGGGAAAGGAAATTTCCTTTTCTCTGCAGAACCAGAGGGAACCCTTATATAGCACATTTAGCGACTTAAGAACTGAACTAAAATCGGAGGTTTCATGTGGTGTACTGACTTCCTTAATTCACGTCTGTAACATGTATGTAATGCATGCACAATGACGTGCTTGGATGGACATAATGTGCCATATGCAAGTGAGCCAAAATCTTCAGCTCGTCATTAAGAATACCTTTTTTTGAGGAGTAGCATATTAGGAATACCAAGTATTCAAACAATGTTAGCACAAATGTAATGAATTTTCTCTTTTCTATTTTTAAGGCAAAAATGCAGTAGCAAACTGAATTTTTTTTCCATTCCTGATTTCAGCAGGTTTATATTCCAAATTCAAACAGTCCTAAAACAAGTTCTATTCCTATGAAAACAAGTTCATAACTAATCTGCTGTCTGCTGAATCACAGAGCCACGTAGGGAATATTACAACTACCAAATTATGTGCCTTGTCAAATTGTCCTATGCACACGGTGCCATTACAATCAACCAGTATCTTACCCATATCTTATGGCACTGAAAAAGGTAAATGCCCAAAGTGTTTCTTTACCGAAAGAAAATCACTCAAAAAAATTATATACACAAACAATATAAAGGAAACAGAAAACGAAAACTACATAAGCATAGATGAAAGAAATGTACATCTAGTTAAATTGAAAGATCCAGACAAATCAGAGGAAACTTGATGTTAAAGTTCAGACCCTCAACGCAATATGAATAGGGACGAATTGTGAGAGTAGTCAGTAGAAGATGGTAGAGATTCTTATTTCTCAAAAGCATTGTAACAAGCTATCTCTTGAAAGATGGCTCATAACTTAAAAACATATTCAAGTTCAATCTCACTGAGACCAAATTGCTCTCAAAAACACAAGAGAAGTTCCCAGAGGAGGACAAATACCTGACATTGCACGTCGATCCCATTTTTCTTGTATTCAACATAGAGGCATCTTGAAAACTGATCAATATAACTGAAAGTAAAACAAAGAAACCCATTATTCGAAAAAACTACAATGGCCCATCTTTAACTTACATAGAAGATACAATAAAAGGGAATATGAGAAGTATAATTCTAGATATTAATGGATTGTACTCAAAACAATGTAGCCAGAGTCCATTATTTGGTCAAACAAATTTTACTTTCAAGCCAAAATGAAACATTATCTTCTTTTCTTTCAGCTTTAAGTTTGCAGATGTTAAAGCAATGTAAAATGGCACTATTTAGTTAGCAGAATTACATGATCCCAGGCCTGTGGATATAGTTCCATCTGCATTCATTTTTCACATGCCGCTCATATGTTACTGATTGAAACCATTGATCAGGAAGGCCCCCTTGCTCTTTTTCATCAGTATCTGTTAGCTCAACAGGTCAACAATCTAGATTTCCACTAACGATATAGTATGAGGGAAGACCAATTACATTGTAAAAAAATACTCAAATTGAGTGTCCATCCAACAAATGACAGAAATGGTCTACCTACTGTGAGCCATCAAATCAAAGTTTGGAGTTCCAGATGCTACAGTATTGAGCACAAGGTCCTAATCCACTAGATGTATCCTCAGCCAGAAGATCACATAATTTCTCATTCAGAATATATCTAGTTGATCATCCATCATTCATCTATTTAACTAAGAGTACTTTGGAGATCCATTTTATAGTTACAATGAAGTGAGATGACCAACTGCACACTGGTGTTCATGGTATCACCCTACACACATATAGGAATGGGGTCCGACAAGTGGGGTGTGATGGGTCTGTTGGAAACATCTTTCTTTAAATATGTTGTCCACTGAATCACCTTAATTGAATCAATTAACCCATGTTTCTTAAGCTCTCCAAAATTTGACTAGTTTGAATTATTCTTTTGACATTAAACTTTACAGCTTTAAAAAAATAAATGACTTGATTGATTTAATCAAAGCATCACCACCCTATTTGATGGACTCCATTCTTACCTGTGCAGTTGATACTGTCCACAGTGGTGTGTGGGTAATCATCTTTTCATACAGAATGATTGAAACAATAGATTGTTTATGCACGTTCGTCTTTCCTCCAGATACTTACTAAGGAGAATGAGTTCTTCATGGAACTGCTTCCAATTAGTATTTCTAAGTCATAACAAATCATCATTTTAATGACTGACGCTTTATCCTTATTGGAGCCAAATTAGCTTTTTCTACTACCCATTCCATCAAGTTGTTTAGTTCTTCTTTTTGAACTCTTTCCGAAAAAAAAATCTACTTCATTTCAATCTGTAATAAGTATTTTTCTAAAATCCATCTCCCTATCATGAAAAGTGAGAAGAAAATTTTACTCCAAAAACCCAACACTCCAAAATTATTCATATACGAGTGAATGAACTAAAATTAAGCACTTACGCTTTGGTGGCAGCATAAACAGCATAGAGAGGATCAGATGGAATAACAATGGCAGCCCCCGAACCGATATTGACGATTGCACCTTTCTTCCTCTTGATCATCCCCAGCAACACTGCTTGGGTAACTCTCGTTGTCCCTTCCACATTGATTTTAATCAGATTTTTCAGAAGATCTTCATCCACCTCATGGAAGAACCTTGCATATGGGTACGAAATCCCTACACTATTGATCAAGACCCCGACATCGAGCTCTTCAATTGCATCTTTAATACGCCGTATCCCCTCTGAGAGATCGCCCGAGAAGTCGACAACAATAGTCTTAATCTGGATCTTTCCGAATTTTGCTTGAATTGCCTCCGAGACCTCTCTCAGCTTGTCAGGATTCCGGCCCACCAACACCAAATTCAATCCTTTACGGGCCAATTGGAAGGCGAAGCCCTTGCCAATGCCGTCTGTGGAGCCAGTGATGACTGCCCAAGAGCCATATTTCTTTAGATTTTTTGCAGGTCTGAGGAAATTAACATAGACCCATTTGAGGTAAGAAATGGAGAATTTCAATAAGAAGAGTAATCCAAGAGCTGAAAGGAGAAGGACCCAAAACGGTTGAGACTTCAGCTGCTCAATGCAGGAGAGATCCATGCCTTTTTTTTCTCTGGGATGAAAGAGAAGAAGAATCTGAGAAATGGATTTTGTTTGGAGGGATTAAGTAAAGAAGCCCAGTAAATTGTTTTCCACTTTTTGCTCGTTTGGACTGGAAAGGTTGGATCTTTATTCAGTGACAAGGTTTGGACAGCAGAGCATGGAAACTAACGGGAAAAAAACATTGGAAAGGTTGTGCTCTGTAAAATGCAAGAGCATGAAGTCCATACTCCATACTCCTCACGCAAACAGAAACCTTACACGTGGCATGCTTTAAATTTGAATTCAATATGGGCCGTCCAAGCAGTTGCCCTAACTTCAGTTCCTCGCAAGTCACAACATAAAATCAGAATCATCCGATACTTGTAAGTTGTAATCCATGATTAGGAAACGTCTATCTGTTTGAATTTTCCAAACGATCAACTCTTTTCTTTTCAACCGTTGATTTGGTAGCAAGAAAGCAAATAGTTTGATCATTTTGTCCATTTAA
Organism: Chimonanthus salicifolius; assembly: GCA_013350335.1. NCBI lineage: Eukaryota > Viridiplantae > Streptophyta > Magnoliopsida > Laurales > Calycanthaceae > Chimonanthus > Chimonanthus salicifolius. Next base: position 59,281,760 of record CM023536.1, on the reverse strand, counting down.
TCTTTCAATGGCATGGATGATCTTATTAATACCTACTACAAATGTACGGTGATAGCATGCATGAGCATCGATTGTCATACATAAAGTACCAAATTATTTTCTATCCAGATTTAGGCTGAGTAGTTGAAAGTAGATGAGCTGAATTGACTGAAATTGAGAGCACTAAATTCAATCTGTACTGGGACATTGAATGGCCGGCTTTCCGTGTTTGATAGGAGATTATATAAATATGATATAATTTTTTACTATTAATTGATGATGCTATTCATATAAAATTTTAATAGATATAAGTCGTTGATTTTTAAATATTTAAAATTAAAGAATATATCATTAGATGGAGAAGAAAGTTTATAAAAGAATTATTCATATGGTACTCTGACCATAGATTTAATAATATAGAATATAAAATTTATTTAGAAAAAAACTTGGGCATTGATTATGGCTGTTGCATGCAGGGGTACAAATATTGACCGATACATATCGTATTGGCCGATATGTATTGGTTCTGAACAAGTAAATATCGGCTGATATATATAGTTATCGGCCGATATTCATAGTATCGGCTGAAATATCGGCCGTATTATATCGGTCAATATCGACTGGAGAGAGAAAATTATCGGCCGATATATCGGCAGAAAACGATTTTTAAACCCTTGGTTGCATGGGCCTCATTGCCAATGGGTAAGGTTACAAAGATTTTAACTCTCCAAATTTTTATAATTCTTTTTTATAACATGAGTATGTGCACCTTTATACTAATTCCACAAATAAACGAAATTATTAGGAAGCCATTATATCAAGTAAACTCTAGAGGAATCAAATTCAAAACCTCTAATGTAATTTCAAAAGTTTAGAGCAACTCAATTATTTTTATGGGTTAATTTCTATAATCATTACAGTGAAAACTTTAATGACATAAATGACATGAGTTCTTATAAATCTATTTAAATTTAATAATTTTATTAAGTTATTGAACATAATAACTTTATTAGCCTAAAGTAAACATTGTCAACATTATAAATAAAAATAATTTTCATTTAAAAAATTAATCATTTAATTTAAACAAATAGAGTTTGTACTAAATCTTTTAGACTCACCGAGTCAAATTTTAAATTCTTTTCTACGTTTAGTCACTATTTAGAGAAATTTTCTATTTCTTCTTTTTAAATAGAAGTAAATCATAAATATTCAAATAATGAACAATCACAATTCTTTTGATGGTTATCTTAAAGAGTCTCTTCTATATTAAGATGAAATAATAAGTTTTAATTGTAATATACTATCTATTAAACATTTGATTAAAATTTTTAATGTTTTGAAGATTAAAAATTTAACCTCAAAATAGCCAATGCACACTAAATTTTAAAAAATTATTACATTGTTTTGATTTGATCAATCTCTACGATTAAATTCAAGGATATATGTTTTGGGCTTTAAATTTTTCCTTTCTATTAATTTTCTAGCCAATTCTATTTTGTCCTATATATGACTTGACCAAGTCAAAAAGAAATCTTGTAACGGTTACTCACTTCCCTACGATCTCTGTCTATCTGAGATAGAAGCAAACTCTGAACGACTCCAATCTTTCCAATCTTATATTCAAATCTCTCCTACTCCAATCTAAATACCTCAGACGCCTCTCATTCCTGTCTGCTTTTCTTAAATTCTTGAGTTTCTTCTCTCACACAACAGGAGCTCATTAAACTATGGCCTCAATGTGGATTACTTGTTGCAAGTTCTTTCTGCTCTTCATACTCATCTCCTCCCTTCAACTTCTTTCTCTGGCCTCTTCTCAGTATGAAGTTGGAGAAAGCGAAGGCTGGGCCATCCCTCCTTCAGATGATGAAGGATTCTACAATGAATGGGCGTCGAAGCAAAGGTTTCAGGTGGGCGACTCAGTTGGTAAGTGTTATGACACAAGAAAAAGATGAACCCTCTCTCCTGTTTTGACACTACTATATTTTAAAGAAATGAGATTCCAATCTATCGTGCTTCTAAGCAAGCTTGAGCAAGAGAACTGTTACTTTGTTTAGATAAATAACATTGTCACTCCATCTTGCAAACAATGCCAAACTGCAAGAAACCATCAGCCAAGAAAATGGTTAAAAGCCATTAGTGATTGAAAAGGAAAGTTGTGACGTGAAAATATAGAATCCAAAAGATTATTGATGACGATAGATTGTGGAATTAAGTACCTGGGTAGAACTCATCTTTAAAAATCGGCTTGAAAGATGATGGTGCTTATCTGCTTGTAAACCCCATGACCCAACCGTCCTGGCAATGTAGGACTTTACTAACACTCTCCAACTCCAAGACTTAAAGGTCCACCGGCAATGTAGTACTTGGCTAACACTCCCCTTCAGCATTAATGCTGGAGACACTTGGCTCTCTCCCTCTATGCAGGTTTGAAGATATAAACTCGATCAATTCCAGCGGTACCCCCACTCTGATACAAAGTTAAACACCGGGTTAGAACTCATCCTTAAAAATCAACTTGAAAGTAGAGGGTGTTGAGATATATTAGAATTTATTGATATATTTTCATTTATGGTTGATTAGATTAGATTGATTGTGTAATCTCTCAATTAAGAAATTAGGATCCCAAATATTAAAAGAAATTATGATTTGTACTCTATATATTGTCTTCCATTTAGTGAATTAAAATACAAGAGAGATGACCCTCCTCATCACTTTCTAAGAGGGTGCCCATATACTTATAAATTTCAAGACCCAAAGGTCCGGTGCAGGACTTTGCAAACATTGGAAAACCGTTATTCTTCTGTCCATTTTATAGGGTCGGCCCTAGTTTTAGGCCAACTAGGCAGCCGTCTAGGGCCCCCAGTATGACCAACGGCTTGTAGGCCCCACTTGTACTGCTCTAAGGGCCTAGAGCCCCCATCAATGTACTGCATCTAAGGCCACTGAGATTTGAGAGTCGGTAGTGTCAGGGATTTAAAAATCGGACGGGCCGATATGTAAATATCGGCCGATATTTTTCTCTCTCCTCCGATATCGGAACTATGAAAAAACCATAAAAAACTGTGAAAAACCACAAAAAACAGCAAAAAACCGTGAAACCCTGAACCGTTGAAAACCTTGAAAACCGCAAAAAACCGTGAAACCAGTGAAACCTTGAACCGTTGAAAACCGTGAAAAACCGTGTAAAAACCGTGAAAAATCGTATCGGTGTTTTTTAAAAATAATTAAATACCGATATTTATGAATATCGGCCGATACGATATGTATCGGCCATCGTATCGGCCGATATTTGAACCTTTGGGTAGTGTGACTTTATCTTCGTATAAGTGGAAAAGTTTTGTTTATAAAAACCATTAGTGTCCTTATCAGGCTGCCATTTTCCTTGGGAAATAGATTGGTAAAGATTTCATGGAAAGCAGTCTATTATGTGTACTCCATTTGAAGCTTCACTTGTGACTACTTGCAGATGTGCCTGCATCAGTAACGCATAACCCCAGTACTACTATTCTAATTCCAAGTGCTCTTGCTTTCTCAGGAGTAATAAGAAGTTTTTTTTCTATTTTCTTGTCTCAGTTTTCACTTACAAGAAAGACTCAGTCATGGTGGTGACTGATGACGACTACAACCGCTGTAATTCTTCCCATCCCGTCTTCTTTTCAAACAACGGCAACACGGTGTACGAGTTGGATCGGGCGGGGCCATTTTATTTCATCAGCGGAGTTTCCGGCCACTGCAAGGAGGGGCAGAAGATGATCATCAAAGTGATGGGCCATGATGCATCTAAATCCCCCAATTCTCCCAACACTGACACTAATGAAGCTGGTCCAATACCCAGGATTGCTCATCTTCTAGTTGCTCCACAGTTCATGTTGCTGCTCTCTGGATTCTTCTTCCTTCAGTTTTAGGGTCATCAGTCATGGGAAGAACTACAGACGTTAGTGAGCCTTTCAATGTCTTGCCAGTGGGCCTAAATAAGGAATGTAGAAATTTTAGAAATTCATTTTTTAAAGAAATTTGCAAACAAATCTTTCTTCCTTTGCATATTCGTCTGGTAACCTCGAAGTGGCAAGATTGAATCATCATAATGTCAAATTTTTAGAATGAGAAAATCTTCAAAAGGGATTTTCTTAGAAAGTTTTAGAATGTTGACACCTAGTCAGAAGTCCTAGTTAGCGAGTTTAAAGATGTCTTGGTGTATCTTTGTTTACGATGGATTGATATTTTATTGATGACTAATTCCATATTATGTTCGATTGTTTAGATAATTGGATTTCCTTTTACTAATTTCTTTGGAATTCTTTTAGATAGTTTCTAGGAAAAAACTGCATTTTGTAATATTTTAAATATTTTTTGTAGTTTTTATTATTATAAGTTTATTTATAGTATTAAAAATATCCTTTGGTTGATTCACTGGTTTTCTCGATCAGCTTAACTTGATTATGGGTTGAGTCCCGTTTAAGGTTGGAAATCTTTAAGGGCTCAATCTTTCTCATCAGTCTTAATGGAACTTTTAGGACATTTTCAGAACTGAGTCTGGGTTAGAAAGTCTCACTGATGAGACTCAAATTTTTAACCACGCAACTGATGGGTCCGACCCGTTCTGGAATAGATTGGACAACAATTGTAATGGTGATGATATTAACTATAATAACAATGATGAACCACATGGAACAAATAACATGATGACCATGAAAAGCAAAACTGCGGCACATACACAAAAACTTATATGGAAGGCATGGTCAAGCAAAAATGTGGCACATATACAAAAAGTTATATGGAAGGCATGGTTACCAAGGGGATACCAGTTACTCTGTATCAGAGATGAGTTGCCATCGCATTAGCAGTATAAAATGGCAATAACTTGCTCAAACAATATGACAGAGTTCAAACAATTTCTGTATTTCATGAAAAGATTACTGAAGTCTCCCAAGCTGGGGTAGCTTGGCAATTAAGGGTATCAGTAGAGAAGAATTAAAAATAAGAACCCTGTCCAAGTATATTGCCTCCATTTCTTTCGAGCCAAATGCACAGAAGTGCAACCACTGCGATTTCTCACCAATCAATTTAGTAGGGCCCATTTCAGAAAGAGCTACTCCCTCAAAATTTAGCTTGAAAAAAAAAAACTGAACAGCTGAGGATTCCAGATAATGACCACCTCGTGTTTTCTTGTCTAGTTGGGCATCTCCTCCCAACAATTTGAATGGCAGCGCTATGACTGGTGGCAAACAACAGCCACACAAGAAGCATCCTCATCTATCACCCAGAGACCCAGATCTTGAAGCCCTTTTTGAATAAAATCCAAACCCATTTCAGAAGACCAGAAAACCATCTTCTTCCCATTGTGCAGTGAAGTTTGATTTGCAAAGGTACCATCCAATTTGACAACAGAATTCATCTCGTCAATCCTCTTAACTTTTACACCTTTCTCTTCCAAAGATTTGAAGGCACAATAAACAAAACTTCCTTGACCCGTAGAATCTCTGCCCATCAATGAATTGGCACCCAATGCCACCTTGTATATAAAATTATCAGTCCAAATCTTCTTGGAAGTCCCTGAGCTCCTAACATACCAGAAATCAGCAGTGCTCATGGTGGAGAAGTCAGAGGAAACTTGGGCCAAATCAGGAAAACGTTCAACCATTGGCAGCATATTTCCATCAATTAACAAAGAATCAAATCCAGATTGTAGACACTTTTTAATCACATAGGCCTTAACCAAAACCTCTTGAGTAAGTTTCGTATCAGATCCCTGAAGACGCAGCATTTTATTCATTTGGACCTCCAACAACAACTCTGTATAAATCACTGGATGCCCTCTCCTTGCAAGATCCATCAGAAATTCCAACTCCATACCCAAGAAAATGTAATTTTGGATGTCCAACCTCTCAAAATGGCATATCAAATTTCTCACAATTGTCTGTGGAGTCCTGTACAAACTTACGAAAATAATAACATTTTGCCTTTGCACTGATTTGGAAACAGATCCAAGTTCATCCAAACTCCTTACAACTCTCTCGGGAAACATTTCTCTGAAGCAGAAGTCATACCATTTTAAGTTTCTCAAAGGCAACATTTCCCAAAGGTTGAAGTCAACAGAACCTTGGTCCAGTAGATTTGGATCTGACCCCGCTGCTCTTCCATAGTTCACACCTGCATCCCGGTGTGAGATGCTGAGAGCCCTTTCATGTAGAAAGTTGGTATAAATATTATAGTACCCACGAGAATGGATAAACTTGATGAACCAAGGAGTCCATATTCGCTCACCCATTTTTTTGTACCATCCAGTTGTTACCTGCAAATAAAGAGAGCAAAAGAATAAAAAGGGGCATGACATTGCCATCCATTACAGATTTCTGCATATGCAAGGAGAAATGCTGACCCTACTAACACACTAACGTGCAGCTGCACATGTGATTTACTGCATATGAAGATCCAAATGATCATCAGTGAGGCCCTTCATGTGCATCCATTACCGCGTCCAATGGTCAAAAAATAGCTGATAGTCCTCACTGCATGTAGCCTACGTATCGAGTGGACTAATTTTGACATTGGAAAGATACATATGTATATTGGGCTCTCTGATTGATGAATCAGGTGAACCACATGTATATGAGCAAGTATGGCTAAACAATAGCTAATAGTCCATTGCATGCAGCCTACTCAATAAGTGGGCTAATCTTGACTTCCGCAAAAGAAACAGCATGAGGTGTTCCACCTGATCAGCACATTGGATCTTGCATGAGAAAATGATTGCATGTGAAAGTGAATATATAAGAATAGGAAGGCATAATCAGGTTTTTCATTAAAAGACAAGTAAACGATAGAAGATGAGTAATATACAGGCTTAGCAAACCTTGGGGCATGTATGTGGACAAACTCAGAGAAAATTTACAGCGAGGAAAGTTACAAATACAATGTTAGACTATGATGTAAACAGATCAAATTGAGGTCAATTTGAGTAGAATCTGCATCCAGATCTGCCTCCTAGATGCAGGATTTGAATAGAAACATAAACCAAACTTGAATAGATGCATGATCTGACTCTGGACCTGCATGAAGATACATTTGAATCTGCATCAACATTTGATTCAAGACTGGATTTGGATTCAGGTTTCTCTTCTTTTTCTTTTTTTGTGGTACTATATTACCTACATTACATGTATACCCTCAGTGCATATATTTATATATCATTCACACCCATGCCATGGGATTAGTGGGTTATTGGATTTGGATATGGCCATATCAGAATCAGCAACGAAAAGTCAATCGATATTGAATCATTAGGAAGTGCTCCTTGATAGATGAGGGAAACTAATATCTAACTAATCCTAACAATCCAAATGGGTAAGACATAACTGCAGACCACCAGTTGAAATATAGCTTATTTCTTTGGATCTTGAAAACATTTATACATTGGTATTGGGTAAAGTTTATGGATCTGAACCCGCAAGCCATGGATGTAGAACAAATGATCACAGATATGTGACACCAAAGCATGGATCATTCATGACATGGCCCATCAAGTCAATTGCTTAAATTACCAAAAGGTGGGTCCCACTGGTATCACTCATAGTACTAGGGGGAAAAAACATACCTTCTATTTCTTCTAAGCAAGTGCTACAGAAAAAGCAATTTAGGCTAAAATTAGTTAACACTCAAAAGACCAAATATGTCAAAAATAAAACACAAAAAGATAGGAAATTTTTTATTCCAAGTAATAGAAAGCTTGAAATACCATGCCTTGCAGAATGGGTTTGATGCCTTTCGCCTTGTGTAGGTCATACCACAGACGGAATTCTTTCCAGGGCTTTGGGAAGAGAAGTTGGCCCCATGTGCCAACCATCTGGTATAAGAAAAGGCGTGTGCCACTGTCCACCTGCAGTTTGTTCCCATGCTTGCCTGTCATTGGCCACCAATTCAATGGGTTAGGGTTCAAACAACAGTAAATACAGTTACATTGACATGGCTGTCAAAACTAAAGTAATGGTGGGCAACATTAAGATGGGTGATAAAAAATGAAGAGATCACATGTGATAAAGTGATGGTGATGTAGATGTGTACACTAAGATCCCAAATCTACTAATAACCTACCGGAAAATCTACTCTGACTATGTATGTAAAGCTACACCTCCTATGTCTCAATCCAAAATTTTCTATTGGCATCATAATTCCAAGCTAATATCGTGTTAGTGGGCATATTTTGGATTTGTATCATTTTTTAACATCATTCAGGCTTCATTGCCGTTTCAATAGTAGAAAACCCAGCTTTCAAGTAGGATTCATTGGAAATTGTACTCTCTTTTTTCAATTTTCATTGAGCCTAAGAATGAAAAGGGGCAACACCTTAATACACAACCTTGATGACTCTCTCTCTCTCTCTCTCTCTCTCTCTCTCTCTCTCTCTCTCTCTCTCCATATTTCTTTGAAATGAAGAATGCCTTGTAACATTAGAATGTGCTATAAATTTTTTTTTTTTTTGAAAGGTTAGAATGTGCTATAATATTGTGCACATCTCTCTCCCTCCCTCCCTCTGGATCTTCTCCGCATTTCTTTGAAATGAAGAATGTCTTATAACATTAGAATGCGCTATAATATTGTACAAACCCTCCCTCCCTCCCTCCCTCGCCATAATTTCCATGGTCTGGACTAATGTAGAACAGCCTGCAACTAGGCAGGGATAAGAAGAAACAAAGAAGATAAGAAAAAGGCTATGCCTTTGAATAATTTTATTAATAATCCATTGTGTGTTTTCTCTCTTACATCCATCTATATTTATAAGAAAATAATCCAAACGAAAATAGAAAATGACTCAACTAGGAAAGCCACAGACCTGGCTTCTTTGTTAAACTAGGACTCCTAAACCAAATAGGAAACTAACTAAAGTTGGACTGCTACTCAACTAGGTAAGCCACTGACCTGGCTTCTTTGTTAAACTAGGACACCTAAACCAAATAGGAAAGTAACTAAAGTTGGACTGCTAAGATCCCAAACGAAAATAACAAATCCTACTTGCTAATTAAGAAATAAATAAATAAAAATAAATAGAAGTGAAATATGTGTGCTGCATCTTCCGTGTCCTACATCAGTCCCCCGGTCTTGAAAAGAACTCATCCTCAAGTGGAAATCAGCAAAAGCACACGGCACCAAACAAAGATGAAGACCAAGTCCGAATATGCGAATGATGAAGCTTTGAACTGCACAATCTTCAAGGCACAGATGATGAGAACATTCTTTTTGTGGGGCGAAAAATTGAAGGACCGCAAACGGGTGCAAGCATGGACGAACCAAGTTGATGGCGAAGGGGTCGTCATATGGCACTGGAGTGATCACACGGTCCTGATGGTCTGTCGGATGGAGGATGGGAGGCGGACATGATAAGGGAAGAAGAACCATAAATGAAGTCCTGGTATCCGTAATGGGATCAGGTTTGGGTAATGGGGATGGGTGAGAAATTTGCGGTGGTAGTGGAGGTGTAGGTAGAGGTGGTGGCGGTTGATCGACACTCGTCGGGTGCATCGACGGTGGTGCCGGCAACACAACTCTCTCTGTCCAACACGGGCATTGGTTGTGGGGTCACGACTGCATGAGGAGGATGCATGAATTCTGAGTCCGACTCCGGGGCAGCATGCACGAACGCTGATGATGTCTTTGGAGTGGTCGGCACACATCTCGAGGAAACAGGCACGTATTTCAAAGTTTTGTTCACCTTCATCGGGGCTCTGTATTTCGGCCGAGCAAAAGTTCTCTAAATTCTTAGAGGAAGTCGTGAAAGTCAGATCGCAACTCAAAGATAAACTCGGATTTAAAGTCATTGAACTTAGATTGGTGGAGAAGTTGAGCACCATTTTTGTTGGATGCTAACGGGGCTACATGATGTTGGGAATCAGATCGGCGTGTCACATAATCCAAGACATGACAGTTGGAGTGGGAAAATGGTTTTTGGGTGGGTGAGGTGGGACCAAACGATAAGACATGGGATCAGTCAAAGTGGACACACAGCTTGTCAAATAGTCAAACTTGGTATATTTGGTATATTTGGTTGGGCGTAAACAAGGCTGGCTCGAAGAGGTTGGTATATTTGGTTGTTTTTTTTTTTGGGTTGTTTTTTGTTGTCTGGGGGAAAAGGGAAGGAGGATAGGGATTGGGATGATAGATCGTACCTAGGATTATGCCCAGATTTGGTGAAGACGGCGGGGATCGAGACCACGATCGTCCCTGATAACGCAGGAACCTGTCTCGGAACAGGAACGTCTTTGTATAACAGAGATACAGAGAAACTTGGCTCTGATACCAATTAATATAGAACAGCCTGCAACTAGGCAGGGATAAGAAGAAACAAAGAAGATAAGAAAAAAGCTATGCCTTTGAATAATTTTATTAATAATCCATTGTGTGTTTTCTCTCTTACATCCATCTATATTTATAAGAAAATAATCCAAACGAAAATAGAAAATGACTCAACTAGGAAAGCCACCGACCTGACTTCCTTGTTAAACTAGGACTCCTAAACCAAATAGGAAACTAACTAAAGTTGGACTGCTACTCAACTAGGAAAGCCACTGACCTGGCTTCCTTGTTAAACTAGGACTCCTAAACCAAATAGGAAATTAATTAAAGTTGGACTGTTAAGATCCCAAATGAAAATAACAAATCCTACTTGCTAATTAAGAAATAAATAAATAAATAAAATAAATAGAAGTGAAATCTGTGTGCTGCATCTTCCGTGTCCTACATCATGTACCTTCTCTACATTTTCAGATTCTAAAGATTTTGCTCCAATCTTTTGATGACAACAAAATGTTTCTGCATCCAAAAAGAAAAAAGTGGCTAATAATGGCACATAATATTTGATTATTTTCCTCTTTGAAATGAAGAAAGGCTCATAACATTAGGATGTGCATTACAATGTAGCTACAAATGATGAAGTCAGTATTTATTTCCACCACTTAGGCATGTAAAGTCAACTAAATCAAGAGGTTAATACTATCCATTGTGACAGACCTTTTACTAGGTCTCTTATACAAAGCTGAACTTTGGGTGATTAATAAAAGACAGAAAGATACAGTAAAGGAAATGCAGATGCATATGTCAAGATATATGCATGGTATGACAATAAACAATAGAAATAGACATGAGTGCAGTAGATGAAGCCTAAAGTTATTTCAATAGGCCCCAAAAAAAAGAAAAGAAAAAACCATTAATAATATGGATTGAGGTGGTAAGAGAGGAAGTGTTAGACTGTGGGGTAATGGAGAGAGTTTGGGGTAAAGAAGAAAATGAAGATAGTTTTGAGTGGATAAGTAAACTCAATAGTTGGAGAAGATACTTCTCTTTCAAGGATCACTTGAGGGACACAAGGTCTAAAATGAATAGGTGGGGTGGTGCAAGATGACCAGAAGAAGGAATCAAAAAGAGGCTAAACTGCTGGCTATTACGGAGAATTGAAGCCTTTCAAGGGAAAGCTCCAAAAAAAGCTAATAATTGAAGGGATTCAATAAATGCCTGAAACAGGTGGCAATGCAAAGAAGATCTCCCTGAAAATTTGTGTCTATCACAAGGTTAGTCAAGGATTAAGCTTTGTTGAAGTTGGTCTATCATCATGTTAGAAGGACAATAAACCATGGAGCAGACTCTTTTAGTGAAATAGGGGATAGGAAGGCAAGACTTGGTGGTGGATTCTTCATTATATTGAGTGGTTGTTAGGTGTATATCCTTTATGACAGGTTTTCATGTTGAAGAACTGTATAGCATGATTGTATTGATCTCTACAACTATCCTTGTATTATGTGCATCTAACCTGCCAGAAGGCGGTGAACCCCTTGCTTCCATTTCTACTACATTTATAAAAATCTCTTTAGAATCCCACCTCTTTCTCCATACCTCCAGAGAGAGGAATAGGCATATTCATCTCAATTTCAGAAACAAAATTGTATCATTCCTAAAAGTTCATCTCTCCCCCACAACTCATTGAGGACTTCTTGAAATCTGCTAGAAAAAGACATCTCTCTCTAACTCATCCTTAAAATCTGCTAAAGAACAGAGTATTTCTCATGCGTTTCAAACCAATAGTCTTTTGACATTGTCCATTCTAACCATCTAAGTATCCCAATTAATTCTAGGTCATTAGTTGTAAGGCTTTAATTTCCATTCTATTTGGACACCTCACGTTCATCAAGACCAAAACAACAGGATCAATTATTTAATTTATGGAAAGAGAACTGCCTTTTGATGCATAATAATTAATTCCCAGCATCCTCTTAGGAGCTTGATACCATACAGGTGATTTATTATATCTTGGTTTTATATCATAAATGGAATGGTGGCATGAATTCGTCTCAATGATTATTCTATATATTATCCTTTACAATCGGCAATTGGACTAATCTCATTTCCTTCTCTGTTTTCTCTTATCAACTTAGATACTTCTTCTCTTATCAACTTAGATACTTCTTCCACAGTCAAATTTCATTCCATTAAGGGCTCCAAGTACTGGCAACAAGGATAGTAAACTTCAACTTATTGAGGAGCTCTCTCAGCACAAGTTTTTTTGTTAGCGCTGGCTTAATGATAGAACAACCAACAGCGAAACACAGAACAATTAGGAAGCTCAATGTAGAATATAAGGAACTCAAAAAACTGCACCTAAGAAATAACATTAATCATTCATCATTAGCCTACATATCCACGGTTAGAAAGAAATGTATGAAAAAAACCCAATTCATCAGATGCCTATAATGATTTTGTAATACAGAACCATCTAAACTGGTGCTCGCCAAATGAATAATCTAAACATCAATTGATATTAAACCGCGTATACTCAAAAAACAAGTTAGCTCAGTAACAAAGGTCTCCACCCCCACATGGGACCTAAACCCACTAAGGACGATGGACATCTATGAAAGGTCCATATATGAAAATGAAGCTCATAAAAAATGACCTTGACCGGATCAATTAAAGCATGTTTTTAAAGAGCACAAAGTTTAGTGATTAAAAAAATTAATTAAAAACAATTCACATTCAAAACCACAGGTCGATACATTCAATCAACATGACTTTTCGTGTGCTACACATTCAAGCATAAAGCCATCCACCCAACCCATGTCCATCGCTCATGATGGTCCCTAAGTAGGTGGATGCACTGCATTACCGCATACATAAACTCCACTTAAAAAATTCATGTTACAAACAAAACAAAAGATTAAAAAAAAAAGTGCATAACAAAACTAGTAGCTAGAGATCTCACCAGCAACGAACCGGGGCCTTTGCAAGGATGCCCCATAAATCAATGGACTGAAATTCTCCGGATTGTAATAATAATTCAAGATCAATCCCTTCAAATATCTGTAGTACAGGGGCGAAACCTCTAAATCATCCTCGACAACAAATGCAAACTCGTCCTCAGACACGGGCCACCATGCTTCTAGCCATTGTGCCTGCAACCCAACATTCCCCGTTCGATAATGCACCACCTTCTTCCCAAATTTCCACACAAACCCATCAAGAAAATTTAAAATCCGACGTGATCCTTCAATCTTTTCGTCCAAATAGGCTGACCCATTTTGAGTATCAACATTCTTGAAGTGGTCGACGAAGATGTGGAGATCGACCCGATCAGAACCATAGTCAGCAGCAGAGAGGGATCGAAGGCAACGGGAGAGGGAGAGGAGGCGATCAAAGGAGAGGAGTTTGATAGTGAGGGTGAAATTGGGGGGATTGCGACTTTGGGTTCTGTGAGTCGTAAACTTGGAAAGGGAAGTTTGAGGTGGGAAGAAAAGATGATAGGAGTAAACAAGGAGAGCAGTGAGAAGGAGAGGAACGTATCTACGTTTGGGGGACATCTATAGTTAGGAACTTGGATTTGGATTTGGATTTTAGAAAAGGTTTTGATTTGGTTGCAGGCATTTTTATTCATATCCAACAGAATTGCAGATTCGGGACTAAATTTCAAAGGATGTGTTTCACACCTGTTAAATTCTTTAAGCCAAACAGATATTGCACCTGAGGAATTAGCAGCAAAGGATGTCCGGATACAGAGATAGGCCTGTATGAACTTTGACTTGAGATTTTCCAAAGGAGATATCTTATAAAATAGATTATAAGTTTTACCAATTTTAATGAGTAAAGACTATTAATTTTTAAGAGTTCAAAATCAAAGAATAAGATGATTAGATATAGAAAAACTGTCTAATTGTATAAGATATGGTTAAATATTTGACAAGGATTACTAATTACTGAAATTGTCATTTTGCCGATTTATAACGAGTGTTACTCTAGGATGCTTGGCACACTACTGAAATATTGCACTTTAACTAAGGTATCAACATTTTTAATATTTTAAATTATATTGCAAGATTCAATATGTATTGAATCGTGTAAATATAAATCAATTTAATTTGCTAAGCATAGATTATCTATTTATTAGGTTTGATTAAGCCTCATCCTTCGAACATGGGTTATTTACGTACTCAACTCATTCTATAAAATTACTAGGCCAATTGGGATTCGGCCATAATTGAAAACCGATTTCTCATTGTGTTAGATTCGTCTGATCGATTGACAATTTTAAATTTAGATAATACTTCTTCTTTTTTATAATATGAGCACCTCCATCTCATAGTAGATGTGAGAGTAATCTCATAGATATACCGAAACTATCTTTAAATCTCGTGTGTAAGATAAGGTTAGAAATAATTGAACTCTAACATTTTTAGTCTAATCTTAGAAATTTAGATCAATTAAATTACTCGTATAAATTAAATTTAAATAATATTATCTTCAAATAAAATTAAAATGGTTGACATATAAGATAAATAATAATAATTTTCTATTAAACCATCCAAATTGCATGTAAACGGCCCCACAAAGTTGTCACGAGGGTGTTGGAATATTGTAGTGCAACTAGTAGGATTTATTAGCCCTTTCTAGACATTGAAAACCCCCTTGAATGAAATATAATGTGCTTGAAATGCTATTTTAGTGGATTTTAAATCCAATCTATTCCACCCAAAACAGAGATTGGTAACAGATTCCTAAGGAAATTATAAATATTTAAAAGATGTAAGTATTGTAAAAGCACCAGAACCTTATTATATGTGGTAGTTGTGAAGATTATTCAGAAGTCAAACCACACCTCTCTTTTTAATTTGTAAAGTCGCTATTCAGTCCCCATTTGTGAGTTGTGATGGCTCCATGTTTAAAAATACTTAATATTAGAAGATAATCTGCTGTCTGATCTTAATCATTCAGAAATCGAGACTCCAACTCATAATCCAATGGAGTTGAGTGATTGGGTCAAGCCTGAACAAGAAAAGATGTCGAACTCAGTGACTCACCCACTTAACTACAGGCAACTGGAATGGTCTATCACTCTATTGAATAATGGTTAGAAACAATGCCGCAGCTGCGTTATTTAAGTTAAACTCGATGCATCCAACCCCATATGGGCCCATGTTGGCACTATGATATGATTGGTATCTTCTCCATAAGGGACACCCAACTTACAGTGATGGTTTGAAAACCTAAAATTCAATTTGACTAAAAATCAAATCAAAACAATTCATACATTTTCTTTTTATTTTTGATAAAATGGTAAAACTCATTCACTCATATATATATATATATTTTTTTTAATTTACTTGTGGCCTTAGAACACACCAGCTAAAACCATGAAGCTCCAAATCTAGCACTTTTCACTTCTTAAGATGGAAGATTGCTGATTAAACTACACTCATTTGAATTTGAGTTTTAAAACCGCAATTTATAGTCACGTAAACAACTCCCCAAATCAATAAATAATACTTTTAAAGAAACCCAAAACTCAACTCAGCACGGAGAAGGTCGCTGAGTTGGTTCAATCATAAACAAAAGCAGCAGCAATGACAAAAATTATGAACAGTAAACTCAATTGGCAAACAATTTTTTTTGACATTATCATATTATTACTCAAAATAAAACAAACCCAACACATTGACTCATCTGGTAATCAACTGGTTCATGGATTCTCTTGGCTCATATGTAACTCTTGGCGTGTGAGTTGTCCCTGGTTGATGGTCAGTGGAAGATCTAAACGAGAAGAAGCTGCGCCGCCGGATCATGAGAATGTACGGCGACTGCCCGCCATTTCTCTCTCGCAAACGGATCTCCATGTTGGTGCGCATGGCCCGGTAGTCGAAATCATGGGAGCTTCCACTGTAAGAGGGACAAATGATGGTAATAGATGGATTAAGATATTTGAGTGCAAGCTTCTCACACCGGAAAACCTTCCTACTCCCTGATTCTACTGTGTATGATTTCATCACTTCCTCACCCACCTTTACCTGAATCACGATCGAATTGTTCAAATGATTCGATACTCTGGTACGTGTGACGGTGGTCATGAGACACATCGTTAATTCTCGGAAATTGAGTGTATACTCTGTCGATTTGAACGGCTGGTTTAAGGCAAGACTAAAACAGAGTTGTGAGCAGTAAGAAGAAAGAAGAAGAGAAAAGGACTCGAATATAATTTCCTTCGAGTCAAGGATGAAAGGGAAATGAAATTTCAGAACGGAGTCAACGCTGACGGCTAGACGGGCCGGGCCCAGTCCTCTCTGTCAGACGAAATTGCAAGTTGACATTTCCATGAGATTACAGGGAAGCTGTGGAAGAAGCTGATGCACACGGTGTTCGATGTACGTGTGTTCGAACACAGTATGATATCCACCACACAACTGTCCCTCGTGTGACAGCTGCTCGGTTTGGATTATCCCGTAGAGTTGGTTCCATTTAGTGGACGAAACCAGAGTCACCGGTCTTTGTAGGTCCAGTTCGAGTCAGAATATGCAAACAAAAAAATGTGTGTTTATATAAAAAGAAGCTCAAGTCAGCTCCGACTCAATTAACTTTGTAGGTTAAAATTTTAAGTTCAGCTGTTTAGGAAAAATATTAAACTCAATTGTCTAATTTAAGATGATCAAAATTAAAAATAGACATTATAAATGACAGCTGAACTAGATTTTAGTTCAAAAATCAATATTTAATTAGTTCGTTTTAATTAGGAGTAATAATCAAGTTCAATATTTATATGATTAAGGTATTAAAGAATGATTTGATTAAGTCCCTATAGATGTACTAAGTAAATTTCCCTAAAGAAGTTTTTATTCATCAGTCTTGATGGAAAACTTTTGCATGATTTTTCTAGAAAATTTTGACCTTAGCATGGTCCTTATTTTTTGGAGTCTGAATCCATTGCTCTGTAGGAGGCCCTGAATGATTCTGTCTCTGATTCACATTTCACCCCTTAAAAATCTGGTTGTTGCTAAAAGATAAGTGGGGCAGAATTGGGTGTGTGACGATGATTATTAATTCCTTCTTGCCTTAAGGGAAGACGAAAGTTATAAACGAGATTATGTGGTATGTCATCCTTTTGCATTTTGCACACTGATATCAATATTGGAACCAATAATCTATAATTGATTTTTGAGAAAACATCATGCTACCAAATGTGATCTCTCACTTTCAAAAAAAAAAAAATCCAAAACAGAGCTCAATTTTAGATTCATCTGATGCTCTGAAGTCTGAACTTTGCCCTAACACAAGTTAAAAAGAAAGATAAAATGACCTAATAAACACATGTGAAAGCCAAATTCTTAATGCCCATTGCATGGAAAAACATTTAGGCTATTTTGGGTTGATTTTGTATGGGGAGCAGTTCGATTTGGAGAAAGTTCAAAGTTGGATGTAAAGAAATTCTCTAGTGTACTTGTAGATGTATAAACTCATTGACAAAAATTGATGTCACACAGACAACTTATCTGATGGATTGCATTTGTATAAATAATATACATGCATCAACACCTACAAACCCCTTCATTAAATAAACCACAGATGAAGAAAATTAGGGGTGAAGGGAACTAGATCTTGCACTCATTATAATTGAAAACAAGAGAAAAAAAAAAAAAGAGTGCCCATTTTGTGTTTTATAAAAAGGTACTTGGATTGATTCCTGCTTTTGTGTTTCTTCTTGACTTTCTCGGATTGTAGGCTGTAGTGTCTCTTTGGTTTTCTTATTTTATTTTCTGTACTTGCACCTCTAGTGCCTCCCTTTTCTTCTAATATATTAACCATTCAAAAAAAAACACGTTCATCTACGAGTCCAAAAAGTTGAAGACAAAATGGCTGCAGATATATGGGAAACCAAAGATTTCCTTGTACTTGGATGATGAAAACTAATCAGAGACAGTATTAAATTGAATTCCATATCGAGTTGAGGCAATATCCAGACAGGCTGGATTTTGTTTTCAGCCTCCCAGCCAAAGTTTTAGATTAACACTACATGTGCATTTTGTCGTGAGCCTTAATGATAATCACAGAATGCCAAGATCTTACAAGTTTCTGGCAGGAACACAAAAACATTTTACCTATTAATTCTATGAAATGCCAATGAGTGGGCAGAAAGACATTAAAAGAGGCAACCTGGTTCCAGTTTAACTTCTTCAGAGATCAATTTAATACAATGAACAACGAATGAGATTTAGATATATATCAGTAGATGCATGCAACTAAGATTGCAAGTGGCCTTAATACTTAGTAGCATGGATGAAGATTCATACACTCTCGGAATAAGTTTTTTACAACATGGTGAAACATCCATGAGAATGTTTTTCAGCCTTTTCTGCTCCAAGTCATTATCAGAAACCAACACTTGCATCTGTTTTTCATGGAGATGGAAATATTTCATGGTTCGAATTCTATTTCTCCATTTGACCCTATCATAACTAATACAATTTGTCACTTTACTATCTATCTGTCTTTCCCAATCCCTTCTCTTCAGGGTTCTATTGGTCTACCTCTCCTCCTTATACCTACAACTTGTAACCTCTCAACTCTATGTATTAGAGCTGTCTCCAATCTTCTACTCACATGACCAAACCACCGAAACTAGTTTCTCTCACTTTGTCTTCTATTGAAACTATTTAAAAACTATCTCTAACACGGTCGTTTCTAACTCTATCTATCAGTGTTAAACTATTCGTCCAACGTAACATGCCATATCTAAAAAAATTGATGAATTGTAATTCTGATAAATTCAAGGAACCTATCATTTGAAAGAGAACTATAAAAGCAAAGTGATGGCAAACGTTATGAAGCATTCAACCATTACATGGTAAAGTCAATCTTCTACTGAGGTTCATCATATTATTGTGCTTCATTCTCCAAGTAATTCAATGATTAAAAATTGGACAGGAATGAAAAGTTTGAATCATGATACCAATGTACAAGTATTTTTTGAAATGGTACCAATGTACAGTTATTAAAGAGACTTACAAAGATATGATACTCTGCTTTACAACAGTGTTGGGAGCATTTGATATACCAACTCCCATGACACTTTCTTGTGTGGACTCCTGTCTACAAGAGGTGATTGATCAACTTGGGCTGGTTCCATACACCAGCCTCATCTCTGTCGGGATTAGATAACATAATCATAATAAACTAAGAAAAGGGTGTCTGGGACTATGAGAGGCAGTTTATCAATATAGACATAGAAGCGCCTAAGGTTCTCCTTTGCCACAGTTGCTGTGTCAACAACATCACTACTGCTGGTGAGAACCCAAAGGTCCCTGGATTTAACTCTCTTTATACTACCTCTGCAAAAGGGGCAGGACTGCGACCGTGCATTCCTAAGACACATAAAAATATATTACAGAAAGAAGTGTAGAAAAGCAAATTGCCCAACATACCTCAGAACAAAAATAGTGAATTGGAAGGGTCGTGGTTACCAATCACGATAGCAGCTAATGCACATGGCATGATTGCAGTTAGGCAAGACCATCTTGGTGCAACCTTCCATACAAATCCCACATTCATCCTCTCTCTCCCACTCTTTGTCAAAGGGCTTTCTCCTTTCTTCCAGCCTCTTGCGGTTAAACGTATCAATACATTGGCCTCTCTGCTTAGTATCCTCAAACTGCATTAAGTCACTCTCAAGTTGCTGAAGAGAAGGATATATAACATCTGCAAGAATAATAGGCAAATCAAAATGATGAAGGCATGGACAAGGAGATAAAAAAAGGACCCATAGATATAATTAAGTACATTTGCATATAATGCTGAATTACAAGCAATTTGAATATTTTGGCACAACGATGGTTATCAATTCCACCATGCACTCAAATTGGAAATCATGTATGACAAACTAGAATTTTTCTACCCTATCTGCCAAATCATCAGCAATACTGATCACCAGTAGTTTAAAGAGAAAAAGGTAAAAGGGGGAAAATAGCTTCCTGCCTACTGTAATTCAGATTTCTCCACAGCCCATATGGATAGTAAAAGTGATAACCAAAAGCTCCTACTGTGAAAATATTCTAACTAGTAGCAATTTATGGGGCATCCAAATGCACCGTAAAAGAAAAAGGCAAAGAGAACAGAGGAGAAATAACAGACCATAGAATTCTCTGAGGCTGGCTTTTCTTTCATAAGAAGATATTGTTGTCTCCCCATCAACGTGTACCTGATTATCCAAGACAAAGCAATAGAATAGGATCATTATCTACCATCCCAAATTTTGAATTCTGACTTCATCGTCATAAAAATACCTTTATAAAAAAAAAAATCATAAAAACCCATCAATTGTCTCTTCTTCTTTCTCAATCTATAGGGGGGAGAGAGAGAGAGAGAGAGAGAGAGATACCTTGTAGACAAGTATCTGTAGAAGGCCTAAATAACTTGGAAGGGCATATGTACAGGTACAATCCATCCATTGAACTAGCAAGAAGAAAAGGGGTGCTAAAGGGCTGTAAGATAATCTCATCTGAAGGCATGCCCCTCCATAAGCCCTTGGAATAGCAGCAGCCCTGAAAACCCAATTCACCCCAAACCGAATCAAACTCAATTCAGTTCTAAAACCAACAAACAATCCCATCCAATTACCAGACTCTTGTAGAATCAAGCAGAACAAAAATTGAACAGAACACAGAAAAACATTAACATCCAATGGGTTATTCAAATTTTCCAATTTTAAACAGAAGAACTACAGAAATAAGAAGAATTTTAAAAACCCAACCCCCAAAAAAAGAAAAAGAAAAGAGAAATCAGATAAGGGTGAAAATTACAGGGTGTTGGCATGTTGGATGTCAGCTTCAAGTGCTTTGATGGATTCTCTGTAAGAAGATCTCACCAACTGGTTTTGAAACATATCTTTCTTTATGGAAAAGGGAAAGAGAAGACAGAAGAATGAAGAAGAAGAAGAAGAGGAAGGAAGAAGAAACAGGTAGATTAGGCTTTAGGCTATTATAGAAAGAGTGAGGAGGATCAGCCTTCTTTGTTTGTCCAATTTATTAAATTGGAAGGCATTAATTAATTAACTAATCAATAGAAGGGAAGGGTTTTGTCATGAAAAAGAAATGTTTTTGAATATCTCTAGTTTGGATGAAGGTTGGCCCACTGAAAATGGAAGCTTGGAACCTAATCCTATCCATTTTTCCAAATAGAAATGATGATTCTTTTGAATTTCCACTTTGCTTTTGGGGCGGCCAGTAGCCACTTTTTTTTCCTGAATTTCCGTCTCTGGGGATTAGATTCTGGGTTTGAGTGTCCATGAAAGACACTCAAAATGGTAGTCTCTCTTCCTACTCTAATTAGCATAGCACGAATACCAATGGACACGACCGCACGACACAAATCAAGTTAGACATCAGGCTAAGTTTTTTTTCGAATATTAGTAATTTATTTATTTAGATGATTTGGTAGCTTTACATATTTCGCCCCATACATGGGCATTTCATGTTACGAGATTTGGTGTAATTTTGACAGATTAGATTATTAGATTATTTTTCCTAAGATATTATTAGATTGTCACATTATAGAAAATTTGATGTTTTTAATCATAAATAACATCAGTGTTCCTTTTTTCTTAGATAGAAAAATAAGTATAATATCTTTTATTATAAAAAGTATGTCTTTTGATCACTTCTTCGTAAATAACTATTAAATGATTATGCACATGACAAATATTTAAACTTACAATTCAAGTGAACCAAGATAAAAAAAAAAAATATGGGGCTCGTGGTATTAATTGTTTCAATAGTATATCAAGGCGTGCACCTTGTGGTAAGCGTAATTTGATCTTATATTTAAAAATATATATATATATATATATATATATATATATATATATATTTGTTTTTTTTTGATTGACTATGGACTCAAGTTGGGCTCATTTTGGGTCCAAAATACTAGGCTCAAATTAGAATTCAAGTCCAGATTAGCCTGGCCTAATATATGACAATCTAAGTTTGTCTAAAAGCTTAAATTTGAACCATATTTTATAAAATCTATTTTTTTAAATTCAAAGTAGTCCAAGTCGAAATAAATTCTATAGATTAAAATATATATATATATATATATTTAGATTAACATATGGAAAACTCAGATAGAGTCCTACTAAAATCCATACAGATGAGCTCACTATCCTTAAGCCACCAAGGTTAGGTCATAGGGAGTTGAACCTGTAATCTTCCACTTCCTGAAGTGAGAGACAACTAGTTGAGATACAATTTGACCTAGGCTCGAGTTTAACTAATTTGTATTAACTTAGACTCAAATTTAAATTTTTAAACTATAATTCCATCCCGAGCTCATGGAGACTAAAAGCTCCACGTGACCGTCCAAACTGCACCACTAATTATATCTCCTAATTATGTCAATAGATGAAGATTATTAAGGTTGAATTGATATTTTTATTGGATTTAAGTAATTATCTTTGGTACGAGAAGATCACTATGTGAAGAACATGAATTCTATGTTTTGTATTTGTGTAGTTTTTTTGACATGCAAGTTTGTTGAGACATGGTTTTGAAAAATGATTGGCTAATAAATATTTACGGATTGATGAATTTGATATATCAATTTCGTACACATATGTAGTGGTCTTAGACTCATAGTGGGCTTCTTTTACAAATGATTTTTCCTAATATCATATTTCAACATTTTTCATAAAATTAAAAAAAATTAATACAAAAATTATATGAATTGTAATAAAAGATACATGTCAGATGTCACTATGGGATACCAGAAAACACACATTTGATATTATATGTTTCCTTGTATCAATTCCTCCTTTCTAAATTTTATAGACATTTTTCAAAATTTTAAAATATTTTTAAAATTTTAAGATATATTTTATCGGTATTGAAATTTCGACTCTTAAAAGTCTAACACTCCATGACAAAGAACATATAGAAAAATATGTTTACATCAGATTTTTCATTTTTTCTATTTTTTTTCATTTATATATATTTTTTAATTAAAAAAAGAAAAACTAATGGTAAAATGTTGATCCAATACGTGCAAATAAGTGCCAGAACATCGAAATTATAATAATGGTCAGAAAATATAGAGAGTCCTAAATTCAATTCTCATCTTTTTCTAAAGAGCCATTCTACGATGAATATATATTTAGGATGTAATGAAATTGAAGAGTAAAGTCCCTCATTTTGACCGTTGCATTAGCCGTCATCAACTAAAGCAATGTTTTCGTATGAGCTCATGTTAATCTTTTTATAGGTCTGCGAGAGCGGCTGAAGAAGATTCTCTAATTCAATTATTAAACTTTGATTAATCAATTGATTAATGTGATTAAGGACCAATTGTCCGTGGTTATTTGTTCATAGTCTTAACATTGAAGGAGTACGAAAGTTTTGTATGTTGCATATTTTATTACGTAGTAAGAAAGATGATGGCGTAAGATGTTGTTTGCAGCTATTGCAGTTGGTTGCTTTATCAAATTGTATAATTTGATCTTTGCTGTTAATATCATTATTATATTAGAATTAGATATTGGACATAACAATAATTATCGTGATTATCACGACCATCAGCGTTACTAACATTCTTTATTAAGATTCAAAAGAAGTGGCCGGGAAATGACGTGGACTAGATTAAGGAAGAGCTGTACTCTTCACTCTTAGGCAACAATGTCAACGTGTGTAGACGGTTTTTTCGTATCACAAGAAATACATTAATCATATTAACTAGAGGATAACTATTAGATATATTTAAGTGTAAAAAGTTAACTTTAATTGTAATATATAATAGTATATAGTAAAAGATATTTATTACTTTAGACAGATTTATGTACAATTTTTTGACAGACTTTTTTTTTTACTATTTTCTTTTCGTATAAAATGAAATTTATAATATTTGATTTAAGTTGGGTTTCCACCATGATTTCAACAATTTTTTCCTATTATTAGATGAATGAGGTCTAGATTATAGGCTTCTAAATCCCATAGGCTGGACGGACATGGGTAGGTTTAGCCATCATTCAAGTTATAAATTTATATTTGATTAGGTTGAATCATGAGTCCTATTATTAGATGAATGAGGTCTAGACTATACACTTCTAAATCCCATCACAAGCTAAGGTCAATTTAGGCTGGACGGGACATCGGTAGGTTGAGCCATCATTCAAGTTATAAATTTATATTTGATTAGGTTGAATCAGGACTTATAAGTCAAATCATAGATCTGATTATAAAATAGGTGACGTTGAAGAATGATCATAAATCAAGTCATGAATTGAATAATGGATCGAGTCATGAGTCATTGATCATTGATAGATTCGATCTTACCTCATGGGTTGAATTGGACCATAGTTAGTCCATGAATTAGATCATTATCTTGATATCCATATTTTATAAAAATTGCATCTTATCTCCTCCTTTGAGAATTCATTCTTTGGTTGTAGGTAAGAATGGATGATACAATTTCCATTGATCATAAGTTACTTCGAAACATGAGAAATAGGTAGGCTTATGTCATACTGTCCTGGACCTAAGTCCAGGACCAATGGCTAATGGGATTCATAAGATAAAATCATAGGCCATGGGTCGAGTAAGGTCATAAATTAGATCACAAGTTGGGTGGGCCATGTAAACGCTCCTAGCCATTTTTAGATTGATCTTTCTTCATGAGTCAAGTTGGGCCTCAATTACATTGGATCCTAAGTCTTGAAAATTGCTTCATGGGTCAACTCATCGCTCATGAAAATGGTTCCCCTTTCGAATTCCTTGAAATTTGTTTTCTAACAAAATTATAAAAATAACTCAGATCACATAAATCGTTTTTGATAAAAACACTTTACATATAAGAAAATATTTTTAAATATAAATAAATTATTTTTCATTTAAAAAAAATTCTCATAAAAGATATTGTGTACACAAATTCATTCCCACCCATTTTCACCATTCTTCTTCGAGGGGAGATTTCCATTACACATTTTGAAACATATTTGGTATTGTTTGAGGTCTAATAGATTAGGCATCACACTCATATAAGCAACCATTTATATTATTTTTAAATCAGATTTTTTTTAAAATGTAATTACATGTTGTTAAGCCATATTTTTAGCCTCGAGTCCATGACTCTGAATTGCATTTCACCGAAAAGAAATTTGTTGGTTAAACCTACAATCAAACTAAGAAACCATTACACATGTAACAATATCAGTAGTTTGGCCAAATATACAATCTTCATTGCAGTAACTCCATTTAATCTAAAGCGTCGATCGAACCATCTAATTGTCATTTGACCATCTTCATTATTGCTAAAGAGTGTTTCACTATAGCAATAGAAGCGACTTAAAACTCTAGCACATGAATTTGAAGCTTCATGTTATCAAAGCATTTGCCTTATCTAAGTTTTCAAGACCCATTTTTCAAAAGTTGGTAAAAATTATTCTTTTATCCTTCCACTTAAAAATGTCGCATCCACCTAGTAAAAAAATTCGTTTTCAAAAGAAGTCATTTTTCTACCGATTCTACAAACGAGGTATTAAAATTTATCTACTTTAAATTTTATGGACTCCGGGATTGATTTTAAGTGAAAAAGGTATAGTTTTGGACTTAAAAAATCATACCCAAAGAATTAAAAAGAAAGTTCCTTAATTTTTTAGATATGATTTTTTAAGTCCAAAATTATACCATTTTCACTTAAAATCAATACCAGAGTTCATAAAATTAAGAGTAAATAAATTTTGATACTTTATTTGTAGAAATCGGTTGAGAAACGAGTTCGTTTGAAAATTTCATAGATCAATTCTCCGAACATTTTTTTGGTTCGGTGGCTGCAAGGTTTTTAAGTGAAAGGACAAAAAGGTAATTTCCACCAACTTTTGAAAGATAAGATTTTTCAAGTGTTTACATGACTCCCTTTTCATTTGGATTAGAATAGCAAAATAGAAAACCATGGAACATGTACAACTTTTCAACTCCCAATTAATGGTTTCTCTACCCATCCTTTTAGTGCCTATAAAGGCTTCGTCCAGGTGATTCTTTGTTAAGATTTAGTATTATCTCTAAAGATTAGTCTTTTAGATGTTTGAAAGAAGTTTTTTATAAATTCTTAAATCTCCTTTTACACTTTCAATATGGAACTCGATTGCAGTCCAACAATCTCTCCTTTGAACAACGTCAGCCATCCCATCTACTTGAAGGATCTTCTAAGTCCGTATGAAGTAGCCTAATACCACTTGATAAGAGTGAATATCCATTTAAAAAAATTAATCTATTAAGTGGAGTAACACAAATTTTTTATAAATCTTTAAATCTCCTTATACGGTACTTATTCGTAGCCCCAAAACCCTTGTAACCGTATTTATGTACTTATTCGTAGCCCCAAAACCCTTGTAACCGTATTTATGTATTCTTGCAATGGAATCCATAGTTCGTTGTTTTCTAATGCGTTTCATTCTAAATCTATCTCACACATGCAACTATCTGCCGCAAATCCTCTGCTGCTACAACAAAAGAGAATCCAGATTAAATAGATGCCTAAACTGCCACCAAAACTGAAAAAGATTTAGTTGGCAAATCTTACCGGTAGATACTAAAGTGAAGAAAAGGTTTCTAATCTTAGTAGCGGGGCAACACAGAGGAGGAAAGAGGAGGAAACACAGACACATTCATTCTTCTTATGTCCTCTGGTTCTCTGACATTTAACAACAGATGATATGACTTTTGCGTTTGCCTATATAATATATTAAATTCAAAAAATATTTTCCCTTACTTTATTAAAACGATAAAAATTATTAATTTAGCATTAATGGACATTATGTCACTATTTCTTCAATTTAGAAGAATTGAATTTCATAAGAAGCATCTTTTCTTATGTGAAATATGGCTTAGTAAGGGTTAGATTTCTTATGGACTATGGAGAAAGATACTTATCTTTGGCAAGTTTGGATACTTGATTAGAGTCTTTGAAAGAAGTGGGTCATGTTTGCAGTGTGACTAAAGCACAGTAACAAATTAGTTGTTATTTAAATTTAATTGTCACATATTTTTTTATTAAAATAATATTTATAAAAATTCATATTGAAATATTTTACATTATTAATTTTTTTTATCGAGATGTTGTAAAAAAATGTTATGGAGTCTTCAATCTTGATTCCACTGTCAAATCTTTGCATATTCTATATAATTTCAATTATGTTGAGTTTTCTCTAATTTAGGTAGTTTGTGAAGTAAAGAAAAATATTACATTGATATTTAAAATTGCATTTTAAAGTGGGTTACACTTTAACCCACCCAAATATATCTTTGTCTAACAGTTGGCTTCAATGGGTGGCCCAAAATTTTCGATTGTTTAAATAGATATTTCATATTTTATCATATAAAGTTTTATAGGGTAAGGGTAACTTACGACTTAGCTAATAAATCAAGAAAGAGAAGCCTAATCCAAATTTGGCTTGCAAAACAACTCTGAGAAGTTGGAAGAGGAGATTTGGGGGTTAAAGTAAAAATTCATTAAGCCTAGGTAATTTATCTATTTTTTCAAGAGAAGTACTTTTGAGGAAAACAATATGTTATACTTCTATTTATATTAATCTTTTATTGTTTTACATTAATATGTTCTTTTTTATTAAAAATAAAAAATATTATTTTGTCAATAGAGAAAAGCCTCTTTAATTTTTCTCAATAAGTTTCTTATCCTCCCATATAAAAGAAAAAGATTCTTTGAAGGAGTATAAAATGTAATTGGCAGAGAACCCTCATTGACTCATTCTATAAAAAAAATCTTATTTTCTATATTTTTTATTTTTTATAGCTGAAAAAAGACATGATTCATATGAATAATATATTTATTTATTTTTATCACTATTTACGCAAAAGTTAATCTTGGTGATCCAAAATTCTTTCATAACAAGTAGTTTACTGATACAATTTGTAACACTTAATACACTATAATAAAAAAGATAGTGATTTTTATATCTTGAGTTTTTTTAACAAAAAAATGCGAGCTTTTGACTTTACGTCTCCACAGCTTAATTTTAGCATACGTTGAGGATCGTAAATTCAACCGTAGAAATTTTACTGTAATTTTTTATAAGAAATTTTTAAAAAAAGTTTCTAATCTTTTTCTTTTTCTCAAAAGTAAGTTTTTTTTTGAAAAATTACCTTTTAATTTGGTGCAATCATTTCTGTGTGACGAATGACTCATAAATGTAGGCTTGTGAAAGTTGGCCGCGTGTTCTCTCTCGAGGCCGAGGCTGCGTGTTCTCTCGAGGCTGATCCGTGTTCTTCTGGTTTTCTTACAGTCAGACCTGTTTACACCTTAACATGCAATCATGGATACTGAGCGTCGCCGAAAAAATGCCAGTAACTATCGCTGAAGCTTGCTGACCGCTTAACACGCAATCATGGATACTGACCGTCACCGACAAAAATGCCAATAAAATTCAAAATTAAAGAATGGGGTTGTACTTGCGGATTTGGGCGACGGTCTGCAACTCTTTGAGACTGTTCGATCCTTAATTGAGGAACGATTGCACTCACTAGGAACGGTCTCCCAGAGCGTTTTTCCGAGGGTCAACAAAATCTTCCGTTGCTCTTTGCCCCGAAATTCCAACATAAAAATAAACCCAGAAAGGGAATCGTCTCTCTCTCTCTCTCTCTGTCTTCTTTTGACCTTGTACTTTGTGGAGAGTTCAAAGACAAGTTTGAGTGGTTTGGGGATGGGTAGCAGGGTTCAAGCCTGCAAAAAATGCACTAGAAAATGCTTACTTAAGCATGGGCAAGAAATCCATTGTGGCAACACCCTCTCATTCTTCAAAGTGATGATTGGCTCATTCTCTAGATATCTGGTATGTCACTATTCTCTTTCCTTCTTTATCTATTTTTCTTTTCCCTTTTGTTGGTAGTTAGGAGAGTGAAAAGATAGCTGGAAAGCAAATTAGCTCAACCAAGGACACTGTTTGGTTATATTGATTTTTTTTTGGGGGTAGCAAAAATGTCTAGGCATGAATTACTGCTTTTGCTGTTTTTGGGTCTTCTGTATTTGTATTTATTTCTTATTTAAGAAACCGTGTTATGCTTGAATATTTGAATGGTGAAAGAATTATGCTCGATTGATGATTAAATTGCTGGACTATGACGTGGGTTGTCCATGGCATGTTCAGCTTTTGGCCAGAATGCTTAAAATTTCTTGTTTTTCACTCTCTTTAATAAAGCACTTTTAAACATATTCTGCTGAAATTAGTGTTGAATTTTCAATATTATGCTGTATATGGACTATTCTGTTTCTCCTTCGCGAAATATTTATGTTCTTTCTTCCCATTTCACGCCTATATTGCAGACCCCTCTTATTAGTGCTTACAGATTGAGTAAAAAAATTTCTTCCCCATCTGCTCTTCTCTCTTATTTGATTAAACACAAGTATTCAGAACATAGATTTTTTTATTTAAGTTCCATAAAAAAGACTCAAAAAATTTAAGTTCAAAGGTGGGCAGACTATGTGCTGCCTCCCTAATTTCTCAGTGCATGTTGTTATGTCCGTGCTTGACATCCATCTGCCACAACAGTGCAAGTGTAAGCATTGCTGATGACAGAACATAGCATACCAAATTTGACTGTCACCTTGGTGTCATTTTTTTTTTTTTTGAAAGGACGGGTAAAGAGGAGCACTTTTTTTTTTTCATTATTTTCTTGTGGATTATTTTATCTTAAATTGTTTCGCATTGATTAATGTGCTCCTTTTAGAGCATCATATCCTTTCTAATTTTTGAAGGCTGGCAGTTGAAGATTAGTAGAACAAAGATACAACTATTGGTTGCAATTTTAGTGGATTAAAGAATATGGAGGAACTAATCAAAATTGAAAATGATCAAGTGTCTTGACCAAAAGCCTTGCTTTGCATCCCATTAATTACTAAGAGAATTTTTGTTGCATTTCATATATGGATCATGAGTGCTATGGGGGTTGTGATGAGAGGCGAAAATAGGAGCACTTATTCATTATGCTCTTGTGGATTACTCTGTAATAAATTGTTTCACATTGATTGATGTGCTCCTTAGAGCACCATATTTTCTCTATTTTTTGAAGGCTAGAGGTTTGAAGATCAGTAGAACAAAGAAAGAAGTATAGAGTGCAACTTTAGTGGATTAGAGGATATAGAGGAGCTAATCAAAGTTGAGAAAATCTATCGTGAAAGTATAATAAAGTTAGATACTTTGGTTTAATCATGTAGATAAAAGAGGATTTGATTTGGACACAACCAATAGGATGAGTGCGGGTTGGAAAAATGTAGCCAAGCTGATGGGTTGTGTGATAGGAGATTGCTAGCTAGACTGAAATGATACTTCCATAATACAATAATTAGACGAGCGTGATAGGAGATTACTAGCTAGACTGAAATGATGCTTCCATAATACAATAATTAGACGAGTGATGCTATATGAAGAAAAGTAGAAAAAGTACAAACAATAGAGATGGGTATGCTGAGTAGATGGGTGGGGTATTATAACAAGATATAAGCAGAGTTGACCACCTTAGAAGTACCTTAAAGATAGCCAGATAGATGAGAAGATGAAAAGATTCAGTCTAAGATGGTTTGGCCATGTTCATAGACAAGCAAAAACAACTCCAATACAATAAAAGTGTAGACCATCGTGGTGGGAACTAAAAGGGGTGGCTAATTAAAGACTTGGATCAAGAGGGTAAAGAAGAACATGTTAGATTATAGAGTGACAGAAGGTAAGGTCTTTGAGAAGATAGAATGGAAACTTAGGACTTAAAAAGTTGAACCCAAATAGGTGGAAATTGGCAGATGATGATGATTATTATTTCCATTTTTCACTACAGCTTATTCTTCATTTATGGAGTTGTGAGCTTTTCCATATGATTTGCACACATACACATATGGTTTCTTGCTAAGAGCCTCTCTGAATGGAGATTTAGGGAGTCCATCCAGAATTTTACGTGGAGGACATTGCTTTCATGAATCAGGAAATCAAGGAAACTTAGGACACTGCTATCTTCTACAAGACATTAATAATATGAAAATGTTTCCACCTATTTGTAAAAAAATAGGATTCATGAAAATGTTGTTTTGCTGTACCATATTGGTGTTCATGCAGCATTTGGTTCTAGTATTGATGTGAATGAAAAGCAACTGCGTCTGGCATCTTAAGCAGTAGTATCTTGAATCAACCTTCAGTTTTTCTTGCATTTTATAAGGACCACCTCTTCACAGGTTGGTTTTGAAAAATGTTGCTGTCGTGTAAGTTGCTTAACTCTAACAATCTGTTTTTAATTTAATGTTATTGACTACTGATCTTTGTTCATGTAAAATAAGATCTTATTCCATGTTTCAGATTTTCAGTTATGCTAATAGTTGTCTTTGAAAATTGGTTTCTTACTCTAATCTAATTCCATATATCTTTTCTTGGTCATGCAACTCACATATGTGAAATAAATTTTGCAGTTTCTACCCCCTAAAATTGCCTTTGAAGCACTGACGTTGGTTGATCAGCGTACTGTTCTTGAAGATATGAATGGGCGGCAGTGGAGTGTGATGTTGTCAATTATAAATGGCTCTTTGGCTTTTCAAGAAGGATGGAGTAAATTTGTGTCAGACCACTGTATAGAATTTGGTGAGTTCCTAGTTTTCGATTACATCATTGGGTCACATTTCATAGTCCAAATTTTTGGCAAAAGTGGTTGTGAAAAGTTGAAGTTCTCTGCTAGAAATTACGGCAACTATAGTGAAGTAGGACAGACTCAAAGGGTTGAGAATCGTGCTGGCTTGCCATCAGATGATAGATTTTCTGACACAATGGAAGGTCAATGCTACATGGACAATGGAGGTGCAATGAAGGAAGTCTCTGCAGGTACCAGAGCCACATGTTCTAGCTCATCCAATTTTGAAATGGATGAGAGCAAATGTAATGTGGAAGAGGGAGGGAAAACTTCTACAACTCTAGAAAAGTCTCCTGAGTCCCCAGTTACAATGCATGAAGGAGCTATGACAAGCACAACACTTCCTAATTTCTCTGATCTTGAAATGGTCAATATTAAAAGCGATACAGAAGCTACCAACAAAATACCAAAATCAACAGAAAAATCTTCTGAATGTGGTAGTCATAACAAAAGGACTTATGATACCTTAGAAGCACCTTATAACTGTATTGACAAAAATATGAATGGAAGGGGAAAAGAGAGAAGCAAAAGGGCTTGCTCTATCTTGCCTCATTTTGAAAGAACTCCAAGAAAATGTGGTGTTGAAATGGAAGAACTATCTGTGGCAGATGAAATATTTTCAAATCAAAATGACCTCTCTAGAATGACCTCTAAAAGTTCCATTAGGGAAGATGGAGCTGCAAGAAGCCAAAGTGTTATCTCCAAAGGGATTTATGGTACTCCAGAAATGTGCTGCATGATTGATGGAGATTCGGCAAATGAAGTGCGCCAGAATACTTGTCCCGGATTATCTTATTTTGAGATGACGAATAAATGCTGTGCTGAAGATGTCAGCAATGTCCACATACCAACTGGAAAGACATCCAAGTGCAAAATTAGCTCTAAAACGAAGCTTGATGGAGTTCCAGTAAGTGAAAAAACTGATTGCAGAAACTTGTCTTACTATGAAATGAACAGAAGTAGCAAAAGTGACATGGAAGATGTGGATAAAGTGCCAACGGTAGGCAAAATAAATTCTTGTCTCCAGGATGGCTTTAAAATGACTTGTGATTCCTCTCAAAGGCCATGTTGTGTGACTGATGCAAATTCATACGACAGAGTGAAGGCTAGAAGCAGCCAAGTTGTTCCTTTTGGCTTGTCAGATGTTGAAATGATGGAGATTAAATGCAATGCTGAATATATGGGGAAAGCATCAACAACAGATAAAACTTCACATTACAAAAGTGGATTTAGGGGAACTTTTGATGCCTCAGAAGGACCGTGCTTGCTGATTGATAATGATTTGGTTAATGGAGAGAGACCTGCGAGAACTGGAATGGCTGCGACTTGCTCATCTGATGTTGAAGTAGTTGAGAGTAAACATGGTGCTTATGAAATGGACTATGTAAGATCATCAACAGGAAAATCATCTACTTGTGCTAGTAGATTCAAAAGGACATCTGATGCCTTAGGAGTACCATGTGACATTATTGATGATTATTTGATGAATGGGGAGGGAGCTGCTAGGAGAGGTTCTCCTAACTTGTTTGACTTGAAATTGGTCGGTGGTAGATGCAATGTTGAAGACATTGACCGAAAACTGAGAACAAGAATAGAATCGTCAAGTTTTCAAGTTAACTCTGAAAGGCCTACTATTGCAGCAGAGATTGATGAGAAGGGAAATCCAAATGTATCTGATGCGGATAGATATAAATTTCCTCATTCTGATGAATGTAAATGTGCATCCTCAGGTCAGTAGCTCTCATATGTTTCTGTTAAAATCTCATATTTATCATTTTTCTGGTGAACTTCACCATGGACAACTTCTTTACATTACCTCTGTGACTATCTTCATTAATGAAAAAGGAACGCTTGTATAATTTTGTTATTTTATTTGAAAAAGTGCTTGGATGTAAGCCTAATGCTGAAGTAATTTTTTTTTTTTAAATTAAAAAACAACCCATATGTGATTTTATCAAATTTAATTGTCTAAAATCGTTCAAATTTTTTATTGTCTGATGGTATTTTTTGGACGAATCATGTTAAGTGTTTAGCTTGAAGCAAGTGTTTCGTAAATCACATTTGTGTAGGAATGTGTTCTTCAAGTTGGAATATTTGAACTCCTCATCACACAACTATTTAATATGGCTAAATGCCACAAATATCCATTATAAAGGAGTGCAAAGACTTTTTTCCCCTTCATAGGCACTGCATTATACATTCAAGATTCAGGTATACCTGTGCATGCTGCGGGACTGGTTATCATGTATTTCCTTTTGCTTTTTATAACTTCAAACCTTGTTCTCATAAGAGTTGCTTGACAGGGAAAGAGCGATGTTCAGTTCTAGAAACGGACTTGGAAATTGATTCCTGTTTGAAAGATGAGTTAAAAGCTGTCAAAGTTGAGAAAAGTGAAGGCTCATCTTCAATTGGTTTTTCACCTAATGTAGTTACTTTCAGTTCTCAATCTTGGCTTGTGAGTTTCTTTACTTTTCAATGCTTTGTACTAAATTTTGATTTTTTAGTAGTTCTTTTGTTTTAAATTTCACTTTGAATGAGCAGAGTAAAGTTGTTGATTATTTCTCTCATTTGGGCTTATCGAATTCTTGATAAAAATTAATTGATTATAGGATTTGGATGTTGGCTAGCAATGGAAAATTTTCTGTTCCTCTCTCTTTCTCTCTCTCTCTCTCTCTCTCTCTCTCTATATATATATATATATATATATATATATATTATGTATGTATTGTAAAAATTACAATAAACCTACGTACTAAAAACAAGGAAAATTTAAAATAAACCTAGGCGTAGTGAATACCCCATTCCACATCACAAATAGGACACAACACATGAAAAGTTACCTTGAAAAAGGTAATAGCACTGATAACTCCTTGTATTGCTCTTTCCGTATGTACCGAGCGTGTACTAATAGAAATCAATGTATGAATAACAAGGATCATCTATGGACGCCTCCTCAAATTGTAATTTGAGAACACAAATCAAATGGTAGACATGGCTCTAATGACGTCCATTTCCTTCTCACACCTACCTACACCCTTTGAATTGGATCTATCCCCAAATTGACCCTGAGTTTAAAAGACCATTGAGCTAACATTATGAATTTTCACCATTGGAGAAATTGATTTTTTGGGAACTTAAAAATATGGCTTCATTTATCCAATCAAGGTGATTTTTATAGACACTTATTCAAGTAAAGATGAACTTTTTCGCATATAGATGGGATTTTGGCATATGATGCTAATGATGAACTTATTCAAGTACAGAAATGCATTTCCAACCAACTCATCTCCATATATCATGGTGGGCTCTACATAAGAGTCCTCAAATTACAATTTGAGAATGCATCACTAGGTGTTCTTATATATATAGGGTGACGTCGCCCATGGGCAGCAAAACCCAAATGGGGCCTACTTGGGCCCCGCTTACACCCCATACCCCCGCACACCCTACCCTATCATGTGAATCAGATTGTTACCCAATTTCAACCCATTCTGAGTTGATCTCATCAGTGGATTGAAATCCACACAAACCTGCCCCCATTTTTTACTGTTGATTTTTGGATGCTTAAAAATCATGTCTTTTGAAATTCAATGGATGCGACTTTTTTTATTAGAAGCATCATCCTAAAAATACCTTTTGAATAGACCCAATCCCACCCCATGGACCCCATAGGCTCATTTGTCCCGAATTGAAGAAGTTAATTCTTAGCGGGGATGTTACTTTTAATGAGTCTGATATGTTTAGATAGAATAAGTCGAAGGGTGATCAGGAGCAGAGTGTGGCAAGGGGTGTTTCACAGCAGGTGGAGTTTGATGCTCCAGTGACTTCAATGTAGCCAGTTCAGACAGATGATAGTCATCAGTTGTTGAGGACACAGGTACAGATGAGGCTCCAGTTCAGGAGTCTACACAGCAGCCAGACTCTATTGCAGTTAGTAGACCAAGAAGAGAGATTAAAAGGCCAACTTGCAATGGCTCTGATACCACTTGTTGCAAATTAATCACAAATCAAATATAAGAAAAATGAAATCAAGCAATCACCCACACAAATGAGACATATTTACATGGTTCGGCCAAAGGCCTATGTCCATGGGCAGCACAGAGAGAAATTCACTAATCTGAGAAGGAGATACAAATTATGTCTCATTTTTCTCTCTCACCATCTCTCACTACTTATAGTTTTTCATACATAAAAGAGAAAACAAGCTGGGCTGGGCCGTTGCAAGTTGGGCCAGACCAAATCAAGCCAAATCAGGCTGAGTCACAAATCGAGCCAATAATCAACAGTAAATCCAAGTGATTTTCTGGTTCTTACCATGGCGTAGTATCATATCAGGTTTTTCACAAAAACAAGAACTAGAGTTATATCAGCACTGTATACATGTTTGAGCTTTAGCTTGTTGTTTATTTATATGGACTTTGATCATCAAAAAGCTTACATACATGTATTTTTATGTGTCCTGACATTAATAGATATTGATTGTCTGAGCTGCGGTACTTATATTTCCTCCTTTCACTGATAACGGTATTTTCTTTTTAGACTTCTTACCATTTCTCAGCATTATTCATCCAGGAATTGCCAACAGAATTGCTACTAACATTTGATGGGATAAAGAAATCTGATAGGATGGTGATTTTCCTTCTTGACCCAGACGATAGAGTTTGGCCTGTCCTATACCACCAGAAATGTGGCTACAGATGTTTAGGCAGTGGGTGGAAAGATTTTGCTGTGGCAAACAACCTTCAACATGGAGATGCCTGTATGTTTGAGGTGGTGAACAAGCCTGATGCCACACTTCGGGTTGGTATCTTTAAAGGGTAAGACAAGCTCTAGTTTTCTTCTCTCTTTTTGAAGTGCGGTTCATGTATACACGCATGCTGTGCTCATGAGTGTGGGTGTGATTGTGTACATATACATGCAGTCAAGGGGACACACAGGCTGTTGCATAGTTAGGTTGCCAATCTCACATATATACTCATTGTTTCCCATCAGCTACATTTGCCAATACTATTGACAGCAATGGTGCATAGCAGTCAAGGGGACGTCTAGATCTGCCTAGACCGAGACCCATTTTG
Source organism: Chimonanthus salicifolius (assembly GCA_013350335.1). NCBI lineage: Eukaryota > Viridiplantae > Streptophyta > Magnoliopsida > Laurales > Calycanthaceae > Chimonanthus > Chimonanthus salicifolius. The sequence goes on along the minus strand of CM023536.1, from coordinate 59,244,748 downwards.
TCCCATTTTGAACCCTTTAGTATATTCTGCAACCAAACTGTCGAGAAAGGAACACAAAATGAGCAGATGCCTAAGTTATTGCATTTTTCTATTGTCATAAAGATCCCTTTCGACTGAAGGGACCCATCATGAGTCCTCTAGATCACTGAAAAGTGGTCCATCACATTGGAACAGGAAGGAACTATATACTGCCCATTTTTGAATGAAATTGGCATCTTTTCTGGGGGATTAACATATTATCAGGGTGTATGATTGGACCATTGATCCACCACATAACGTAATGCCTCCCTGTTTGGTAGCATGCCTTCAAGTTTAGGAATTACAAGGTTGTACCTTGAGGTACTCAATTCTTCTGCGTCCTTGATTTCTTGATCCAGACTGCCATTCTGCTGGATCCCATAGTAGGATGCTCCAAAAGTGTCAAAGATCTAGAAATCTGAGATTTGCCTTTTTTTCTTGCTCCAGAGTGCTCTACAACTGTCTAGTTGGGGTCTCACAGTTTGTATGTGTACTGACCCGTTTTTCGGTTGTTGCCACCCCTAGGGGCTGTGCAGGTTTGCAGCTTGCTGAGACTGCAAGATGATTCTCAACAAGTTTCAAGTCTTGGAAATGGAAGCTGGTTTGAGAGGGATTGTTTATAGATGACTCAGATGGCAAGAAGTCAATGCAGCCATCAAAGCAGAAGGGTGGACATAGTTGACCTAGTTAAGATGATCAGCTGCTGTGGACCCACTCGACCCATGAAGATAAAATTTGGGTAACCAAAAGCCAGTCGTACCCTCATCCCTCTTGGCTTACGCATGGAAACTCCAGTTCAATTGGTTGTTTGGGCTTTTGCTCAGTTGTTTTGAGCATTTTTGTAAATCATTCTGTCACTGATCCTCTAATTCTCAAAACTTTTATATGGAAACTTCTCTCCATAGTTAAAGTGTTTTATTTATTTATTTAAATGGCCCTATTATTTAGCTGCCTCACTGTCAGTAACACATAATTTCCAAACAGCATACGTCATTATCTACTCATACTATAAAATAGAAATGGTTCAAATGCCAAAACTTTATTTCCTGTTTTGTGGGAAAACAATCTGTCACTTGATCTAACATGAAATTAGGAGACATTGAAATTGGAAGACATGACAAAATCCAAGGAATACACATTAAGCTCATTAACAACAGTCAAGCAACCTGCGTACGGAATTCATGCCATGCATTGCCATCAATGACGCGCTCTTGTCTACTAGCTGATTCCTTAGAATTACAAGAATAAAAAGGACAAATTTATAAGAACAGATATCTCAAAATCTGTTCAAAAATGGGGCCTAACGATTTCTCAAAATACTGTAATATTCGTTTTTTTTTCATTTTTTCTTATGTTGTTGATTCTGCTGTTGCTCTCTGACTTACCTACACTAATTGTTTACTGAGGATTTTTTTTTTTTTTGTTGACATATCAAATTTCATACAAATGGAAAATTGTCTAATTGAAAATAACAGAGGAATACACAGTTGCCAGTATTTCTTTTCATCTTTTGACTTTATTATTTTCTTCAAGGATATACAAAGCCATCTGTAAGCCTCATATATCAAGATAAGTCAGATAAGTCTTAGAGCCGTTGAACCTGAGACCTGTCTAACCCTAGAAGTCAAACCAATTGATCTATCCATGCGGGTTAAAATCTTATCTTTCTATGTTTCTTCATTTCTAGGGTTTAATGTTGATCATTTTCACAAGATATCTCAATTGACATTCTTTTTAGCCGGATGTTGTATTGGCCAACGTGGGCGGAACACAGGGTGGTTGAAGTATCCATCTGGGTAGGGAGGAAAGGTGGGAACAGGGCCAACCCTGGATGTGGTGAAGCAAATCACTGCCAGTTCATAAAAATCGCAAGAACAGGGTTGATCATTAGATTTGAAACATTCATCTGTCTGAAGGATATCAAAATGGAAGTCAAAAAAGAAGATTATGAATAATATTCATCCCATTCTAGGACTACCAAATATGTCCAAGAATCATTTCCTTCAAAATTATTCTATTCTATTCTTACGGGAGAATGGTTCTATACTATGGAAATTTTCTTTCGAAAGAGGCCCATAGGGTAGGATGTGAGAAAAAGACTTTTTCCCCCTACATGTCAAATTAATTTCCCATATACATTGAAAATGATTTTCATAGAAAAGCAAAGAAACTAGTGTAAACAAAGATGCTAGGAGCTGTTTGTCATTTTTTAGTTAACTGAAAAACGAAGATTAAAAAATAATTTTTTTTATAGAATGAGGGTTCTCTGTCAAGAATATAGAAAGAGTTTTTTTTTTAAATGAATCCATTTCTCATTGGACAGATAGAAATATTTAATAAGAAAAATAGCGATATGTCCTTTTGCACCAAGATAATACTTTTATCTTTTTAGTGAAAATAAATTTTTTCACATAACTAAAATAAATTAGGTTTCCATTAGAACGCATTGTTGATGACATGAATTGAACTAAAATATAATTTTTTTTTTGCAAGGAATGGATAGTTATAATCAGAATCAAGAGTCGCAAAAACACTTGTATGAGGCTAAGTAGGGTGAAACTCGATTAATCTCTGGATTTTCATTTTGGGTTTCTAAAGAACTAAAATGAGAAAAAAAAAGACACAAAACAGATTAATATAAGTTGATTTCATTGATTCGCTGTGACAATTGACATTATTATTGAAATTAAATGTAGCTTCTGCACATGGGAAGCAACTGGATGAAAACTAGGCCCATCTTTTACCCTGTTTATGGCTATGAAGTATGAATGGAAAGAAAAATGGTGTTGAATTCTCTAAGAATGACTTCCTCTCCAAGGCAAAAACCAACCAGATGAACCTTGTTTATTCTTTTCTAAAGAGGGTTCAAAGGTAAAGAGAACCCAATTCCACCCACTAACCTCTAAAGCAAAGATTAGACTCCACAAAGATGAAGAGAGAGGGGTGTCAACATGGGATGGTAAGATGCTATGAGATCTTACCACCACCACTCAGTCCCAAGAGCAGAGTAATCAATGAATTACATTTGTGACGCTGTTGAATCCACTGTTGTGACGCTGTTGAATCCACCGTTGAATGAATCAAATGAGAGAAATATGATAAACTTGATATATTTTTTAATCTACTACTTTTTATTTGATTCATTAATGATGAAGTTATACATATTTACATTTAGAAATTAATGAACAATTTAATTTAAAAAAAAAGTAGAGTCCATGCGTCTTAAATGGCTCCTTTTAAATCCCATAAGCAACATGAGTCATCTTGGTTGGACTCAGACCCAATCCTAATATGATATGGGACCTTACTAATAAATATAGATGTAATCAATTATATGATATGGGACCTTACTAATAAATATAGTTGTAATTAATTATATGATATGGGACCTTACTAATAAATATTGCTGTAATTAATTACATGATATGGGACCTTCCTAATAAATATTGCTGTAATTAATTATATGATATGGAACCTTACTAATAAATATAGTTGCAATTAATTATATATGGGACCTTACTAGTAAATATAGTTGTAATAAATATATGGTCACCTCAGTGCATTACTACTACTTTTGTAAAAGGTATAAATAAAGCTATATTAATCTTTAAAGAACAACGGTATGTAAGAACTCTATAACAGAAACACAAAAACGTCCCTCTCATCATTCAATAAATTTCTTTTAAAATAATTATCTTTTTACAAAATAGTTTTACTAAATTAAAATATATATATTGTAAACATTTTTGTTATGAAAATAATTTTCACTTAAACATTTCTCTTTATTTGATTTAAGTAAATAAAATTGATAAATGTTAGAAAAAAAATCACTTTAACTATTCTTTTATTTGTATATTTCTGACCTTAGTTGAATGAATTTCACATTTCTCTGCTAAAAACTATGTATTTTTTTTAGTTCAAATCAAGTGGCTTTAAATATTTAGTGAAATATATATATATATATATTCACACATACAACTTGTTTGATTTTGTACGGTTAATGGATCCCAATTTATTATATAATATTATTTAATTAAATTTGACTCAGAAAAAAATCATGACTCTACTATGTGATTAAAATCGCCATGTTGATGTCATTATAAAAAATATAGCAGCTTTTATGTGCTTAATATTACAAAGCATCCTTGATTTTATCCACACGACTTTTTCAGATTGATGACACTGTGAATTCTCTAGTGGTGGTGCAAAACAAATTGCTAGACTATTATATATATATATATATATATATATATATATATATATATATATATATATATATATATTTAAATTCTTATGCAATGTAATTTGATATAGTGAAGTATCAAATTATTTCGATATTTTGGTAAAATAGATGGCTATTTTATTTTTTAATATGGGTGTCCCCACCATATATCCTTATATTAAAGGTGAGATTAATTCCACATTTAACCACATCTTTTTTATAACAAATTTTAGTAGACACACAAACCTGGCTGACATTGAAAGCTAAAGATAGTAATAGTGTCTTTCCTGGTATTTTGGCAATAAAAAATCTTTAGATACAGCAATTTGGCTAAGAGACCTTTTTCAGTTTAGTTAGAATTAGGTGTGAAACTTGGGTCGGATTTGAATCTGATCTGTATGATCTAACTCGAGAAATCAAGTGGATTGAGTTTTACATTTTTAAAATTAGGGTCGGTCAGGTTAGATCGAGGTTTTTTAAAATTGTCCCAACTTGACCCATTAAAACTTTAATATAACACTTGGGTTGAGTCGGCCAACACTCGAGTTGAGTCGGCTAACACTCAGGTTGAGTCGGGTCAACAATTTGGGCAGGTTGGGTTGAAAAATCCGCGTTGAGTCAGGTTAGGTTCAATAATTTTTTTTTTTTTATGAGTTAGGTTGGATTTATTAAAACCCGACTTGACCCAGTAAAAATTTAATATAACACTTAGGTTGAGTCAACCAGCACTCAGGTTAAGTTAGGTCAACAATTTGAGTCGGGTTGGGTTGAACATTCAAGTTGGAAGGTCTCGGGTTCAATAATTTTTTATATACATTAAATTAGATTTATTAAAATCCAACCTTACCCGCCTCAGTTTCAGCCACAGCTAGAACCAATCTCTCCGTCTTGAATAACAGTTGAACATAAAGATTTCAATCATAGTGGATTTTCTCCTGTCCTTCCCAACTCAAAAATCTTCCAAGTCACAAACCTCCATAACAATTTCACTTGTGGTTGATCAAATTACAAAATGGAAGAGACGACATCTATTACGCCAAAATATTAAAACAAATTGTAATTACACCCGCAAAAATGCAACCAAATTATTGTCATCAACAAATGGTGAAAAGTACATGATTAGGGATTCATTCTGCGCATCAAAATTACATAGTAGAACTTTACTTATAATAATTTCAGTAACAATTCACATCAAAAACCTAAAATTCGAATATGTTCACAAAGTCAATTCACAAGCACAACCTCTGATGAACCAAAACCCAAAAACCAAAAGAAAAAATTCTTTCAGAGGAAAGGTTTTACACGCGTAAACCTTGAATTGTACTCAGTAATAGTCTCAAGCTTAGGCGACCATACTTGTTGTTTGGACCCTACCAGTTGAGAATAGTGCTTCTTCAACTCCGGCGTACTGCAGAGAGGGCTTGTGCTAGGGTTACATCTCTTATCTCCACCCTCCCTCATATTCCTTATTAAGAAATCAGGCAAAACCTTGATCATCATCATACCATCAGACCCCTTGATGTATTGGAACGGGCTGTCGCCGAAGCGAATCGGCTCGCGTTTATTAGGAGATGGCGATAACGCAGAAAGCGACGTTGCCGATAGGATCTGGCATGCAAACAGATCGACCGGAAGAACGAAGTATGTCTCACCCTTGACTAGTTCATCATCTATGGATAAGGCCGGGATCGGGCGGCCAATGTAGAAGGAGTTCGCATGGCAGACGATTCGGTCGGGGAATTCGAACATGATCTCTCCGGCTAGTGTCTTTCCTCTGAGGACCCTTGTGGTTCCCTCGTAGAAGACCAACTTTGCTGTTGAGTTGGAACTTGAGGTGCAACAAGGAGAGAGAACATTACCCATATTTCCGAGAGAGAGAGACAGAGAGAGGATCTTGATTTGTAGTGGGGTTGATGTGGTGGTGATTGGATGTGTAGGTTTTATGTAAGAAGGATGAATGAGGTTTTGACTTGAGAAAGTCTTGATTTTGTTGGAAGAGTTGAGAGGTATTTATTGCATTGCATTAAATTGCATGGGATGGTCAAAGACGTCTGCAATGGACCAATCTTTTTATCATCAGACGCAAAGAAAAGTCTCATCATTCTACATTTTATTCAGGGTTAATGGTCTAATACTGTGTACCCTGCTGTTTTTTTAACCTTTTTCATTGTTTTCTTAATCAACCTGTTTTTGTAAAGATTAGGCTCACATTGAAGAAATAGACCACAGTCCACTTCTCCACTCTATTCTGGATAGGCCAAAAACTGCTCAATCGGGTAAAGCCAACTGTCTGATCTGAGCTAGCAAATCAATGGACCGGATGAAAGTAACCGGTGGGGCACAGAGATTCACCGTCAATTTTTTAGATCAAGAGGTGTCCAAACATCGCACCCGATTAGTCTCCCGGTGTGTGAAAATCCCCCTATCTACACACCGGATAATTTGATAAAAGCTTACTCTATACATATTCCCATGGTTTGAATCCAAGATATTCCTCTAGAGATGTTTAATTAAGTGAATGGGTAAATCTCATGTTGATAGGTAGAATTGGATTGATAGTCTAATGCATCTGAGAATCTCTCAATGTCTTTTGAATGTACGATACTTTGAGTCCAATTTTAAGAATAAAGAAAGATGTATTAAGTTTTAGTCTCAATCCTAATTATTTTTGAATTTTCACTTAATAACAAAAGACTATTTTCATGTTATTCTAGTATTAGATGTCAACTCTAAATCTTTTAATTAAACTCTAGACTATAAATAAAATTTGTAGATTAAAAGTCAAATAAATCTTGAAAATGCAGACATCTATTCAAATTTGTTGAGTTGATAGAGCTCAGACTTGACTGTATTTTTACATTTTTAGCCAATGTCATGTTAGAATTTTTTACGAGAAGTTTTGGGATTGAGTTCCTCTCAATAAAAAAAAGGTCACTCCCCATTATTCTGTATTTGATGTGTGTAGATTGAGAAGTATAGATATGTCTCAAAAATTAGTCAGGTGAGACGTCTAAATACCTTGGTTTAGAAAAAAATAACCTTTCTACATGTCTATTGATCGACAAGTATATTTGCATAAATTTTCAAAAATACATTATATATTGGACAAAAAATTAAATTAGTAACTGTATTAAAAGTTTGTAATTCAAAAAAAAAAAAAAAAAGGAAAAGGGTTAAACGCGTTTATTATTGTTGTAAGTGGGCCCACTGGCCACGCGCAGTTTGAAAAAGTGCAGTCATGAGTCAGGTGAATTGCATTTCATCCACGCCATTTTGTTGACTGTTGACTTTTCCCAAGTAATACGGTTGGATTCACGTAAAACCGGTCCAGGGTCATGTATTTGTGAGGCCCTTGAAGGTTGACACGGTCAACCTCTATCCGTATGAATAAATTAATTTCCCTTTTCAACTTCCATTGATTACGGATATCGAAAGAAGACTTGAAAAAAAGACCAAACCCATTTATAATATACTCTAATAATATTGACTCCAAATGGAATTTTTTAAAAAACCACTCAGATTTTCTCATGGCGCTAGAATCACAGAAATTTTCATTATTTTGTTTATTATATAGAATATTCAAAAAGTATTAAATGAAAAAAATAATTCTATTTGTATTTATGTTATAAAATCTCAGTTAATTCTCTAGGATTGGTCCATTCAAGATAAATTTTGAGAGATCACATATTAAAAAATAACTTTTTCAATGCATCCGTCACCATCCTATTTCATTTATCCTTTTTTTTTTTTTTTTTGAGCAATTATCAAAAAATTCATTAAGAGAGGGTAAGAAAGTACATGAAAAGGCTTAAAAGAATTAGAACGAGAAAAATTTGAAGAAACATGATGAGAAAAGAAGACAAAGAGAAAATCTCAAATAAGAAAAACACCCTCCCAGTGGTTGTCGATTCCAAGCTTGGCGAAAAATCTGCCATGCCATTAGCTGATCTCCCAATTTTGATAAAGGAGACACCCATCACACTTGCCAAGTCTCTCACCTCCCTAATCACATTGGTCAATCTCCAAGATCGGCGTTTCACACGTGAAGCCCATTTAAGAGCGTTCACTGAATCCCCTCAATAATCAAGCTTCCTTGGCTATAAACCTGCCAAATAACAAGAGCTCTTCTAATACTGAGAATTTCTTCTTCATTTGCATCCTTCACTCATATTGACTCATTAAACATGATGGATGTTTTACCCAAATGATTTCTGAGTACTCCGCCAATCCCTGCAGGACCCAGATTTCCTCTACAAGCTCCATCAATGTTGAATTTCCAAGTATCCAATTGAGGGGAACTCCAACTCTCCTTCCTCTTAACCTTCTTATCTTGACCTTTCAAGCAACCCTCCCATGATAGCATGAGGTCATTCATTTTAAGACCCTTAAAATTAAGATCCGCCAAAAGCCATGTAAACCATCTCCATTTAGATTTTTGAAAAAGATAATTTTCCGATGAAGGTACACCTTCAAAAGCCTTGTATTCCTTTTTTTTCCATATAGACCATTACTAAGATATTTGACGTAATAGGCCATACACTGGACCATACACGATACTGCAGATGATCTTCTCTTTTTAGAAAGTAGTCAAATTATAATTAAAGTGTCATTATCATGTGTACATTGTCTTGCATTTTAAAGGTTATTATCCTAATAATCATTAAAATATTATTAAGTATTTTAAAAGTAAATGCACGTAACTAGTCTAATTGCTGAGTACAAGAGCAAGGACCTCTTTAAATGGAAACCCAAGATCAGTTAAAATAAGGATTTGGAATGTGTATAGTGAAAGTACTTCAAGAAAAATAATTTTTAGTGAAATATGAAATATATCTAATCATTTTTAAAAATCGTTACATTAAAAAAATTTTCCTTTGCAAATTCAAATGGAAATGGCCAACACACAAATAAGGTTTTCAAGTTGACTCGTAGAAATTGATTGGTACAATGATATTTTTATTAATATTGAATATTATTCTACGATAAATTAAAAAACTTCCTACTTTTCTAAAAATCAATTAATTACATCTGCAACGATGTGGTGCACTTTGTACAGGATTATTACTGGAAGAAAACAGTTTTGAGGCCAAAACATAAAACAATGGGTGGTGAAATTACATGGAATGAGCTGACTTTTCCCCAATTTTGACTCATACTTGCAAATATGTGTATGGATCTCTGTAATTTGACATTTTGACGAAGACATGGTAATCATAAGGATAATAATAATATTTCCAATAATTATAATTATATATATGTGGGGTGGTCCCTCATAACATCTCGTTTGGAGGATTGAGATTGTGGTGTAGAAAATGAATGGTTGAATTGTATGAAGAAGATGAAGATCTCTAAGAGATTTGGTATTGAAGCAAGTAGTTGTTGGTGTTCAAATCTTGCAATAATCTGGATTAAAAATTCATTCAAAGCTAATCTCATTTTGACTATTGAACTTTGGACTTATGAAAATTAAGGTTTTTCAAATCGAATGAAATACATGGGGAACTCATCCATCCCTTAGCACTGGATCCTACCCTTGTGGACCGGGCCTCACATGGTTTAGGGCAAATTGTTGCTCATGGGAGAGATCCCCTACATTCAACAATTTTGAGCCCCAGCTTGGCCTATAATCAGCTTGGGTCAGCCCTTAAAGTGCAAGATCTATGCTTGGCATGGATTTAAATTGGGCCCTGTTATTTAGTATGAATTTGGGGTGGGCCCCAGTACTGTCTCTTGCGCCGATATTGTTGATCGTTCTGCCAAAGAACATCAACTTTTCCCCTATTTGAATGAGACTTTTTGCGGGGAAGTCGCATTTCTTCTACAGCAGGTTCCCCCTTTCAAAGGGGGGTAGAATTCAGGGAATTGTGTTCCCTTCCGCAGCTTTGGTGGTGTAGTTCACAAAACAGAACTACCAATTTCAGGTTCTCTTACCTGGAGGAGAAACACCTGTTTTAAGTTCTCATATAACCACGGGCCTTAGTCGGATAGAATTAGGATTTGTTTTGACAGTGGGCATCACGGGTAAAAAAAATGCTGGGCTCGAGATCTCGACTTGTCATCCAAGATCTTGGTCCCAAAATATCGGTTGATATGGTGAATATTTCTCTCTCTCTTTTTCTTTTTTCTCAAATCTCAACTGTATCGACTGAGATCTCACTTGTACAGATGATATATCTCGTATCGACCGAGATAAATCGAACGTCCTAACTTGTGATTGTTAGTTTCTCCACTTTTGTTCCTGTCATGTCTACTTCTACTTGTCTTCAGATGAATGAACAAATGTAAATTACCAATTTTTTTTTTTTCGAATTTGCGTGTGAAAAACTATAAGGAACTCATTCTGAGAACTACTTTTAAAGCACATTAGATGAGATGACGAGAGTTCAACTAGGTGACATCACGGCAGTTAAAGGTGACACCTCCCACTTCTTAGAGTGAGAGAATATGAATTGAACTGTATCCATCTGAATAACGTGTTAAAATGTTTAAACTATCAAATTTTCACTGAGTATTGCCTTTAAATGTCCGTACATGGGCAATTTCTTATATTAATAACTGTGACAGGCACGACTCTCTGAAGTTCTGACGATGAAGGTACAATCTCAATTAAATTGTGGCCAACTCTGTTGATACTGCTGTAACATTTTTTTTACTACTTGAATATATGCATTCTCACTGACTCATTTACCATTCCAATTTTGCGATTGCTTTTAGGAATGAGGAAAAAAGAGATAATTTATTTACTTTAATTGATTGAACATTTGTATCCTAATCAATTTACTTCAAATTAAATGATACACAATTACACATTAATAATCCGTAAGATAATCTTTTTACATCCTTAACCCTCTTGCTTTGGAGATATATTATATTTGAAAAACAAATACTTATAATGATTTTCAGGATTAACTTTTTCAATAAATAGCAGATTATATATTTTTTTTGAACGGTGACAATGAAGATTTCATTAATAAAAGGAACAAATTATAGAAAAGCAAAAAGGAAAAAGGCCTAAGAGAGAGAGACCAAATAGAAAATAACAACAAGATAAAACCAACCCAATACAAATACAGTCCAACAAGAATAGAAATCCTTCTTACAAATAAAAAGCTCCCCTAATAGTTCCATCAATTCCATTCTTGGCAAAAAAGTCCGCCACCCCATTGGCTGATCGACTGATAAGTGAAAATGACACCTCCACCCCAGCTGTCAACACCTTAATCTCCCTCACCAAAGAGGTAAGCCTCCACGAGGGACGCTTCAACCCTCTAGCCCATTTAATGGCATTGGAAGAATCACTCTCAACCACTAACCTACCTCCCCCCAAGCCAACACCTAAGGTTAAGGCTCTCCTAATGCTGAGAAGTTCCGCCTCATTCGATTCCAATGACCCCACAGATTCTGAGAATACGACACAAGTGTGGCCCCGATAATCTCTAAGAACTCCTCCAATCCCAGCAGGTCTAGGCTTACCCCTAGAAGCACCATCGACATTGAATTTTAAAGAACCAAGCAACGGAGGAGTCCAGACCTCCCGTTGCTTATTCCTCCGAGGGTAGGACTTCAAGCACCCTCCCAAGACATCAACAAGTCTCCTGCTTTGCAGTTACTGAACTCCTTATTAGCACACAACCACTACATAATCTCCATTTCGCATTGTAAACAAGACATTGAAATCCGTACCTTTCCCTTCGAATGTCCTTAAATTCCTTTCCTTCTAAATGGACCATAAGACCACAGCTGGTATTGTGTTCCATACACACTTCCTCCTTGTTCTCATTCCTACGTGATACCATGATTCAACAACCCCAACCTAAGATCCAGGACACACCCAAGAAACTCCTAATAGATCCAAGAAACTACACCAAAGCTTCCACGCTACTGGACAAGAGACAAAGAGATGATCAATAGATTCCTCCGCTAACTCACAACGGGGGCACTTAACATCCCCCTCCGAATTAATAAGACCCCTATTCCTCAGTTCCATCCTCGTCAACACCTTCCTCTTTGCACAACACCATAGAAACAATTGAACTCTAGGTGGGGATAAGCTTTCCTAGATAAGAGTCTTAGGAACCTCCAACCCAACCAAGTTTTGAGTTGCTACTTCAACCATAGATTTGACAGAAAAAAATCCCAGAGGAGTTCCCTATCCAAATAAGCTCATCATCACTTTCTAAGTCCATTGGAAAATCCTTCAACATAGTCTTAAGATCTTCCAAGCTAACCACCTCAAAATCTCTGAGCTCTCTACGAAAGTAAAAAAACCAACGGTCCTCATTACTATGTGCTTGAAAGACATCCATCACCCTCACCTTCCGATTCCTAGATGCTCTATACAGCCTAGGGAAACAGTCCTTCAACGCTCTATCCCCCATCCATAAATCTTCCCAAAAGAAAGTTCGATTGCCTTTACCCACTAGATGATGCAAATTTCCTTGGAAGAGCTTACCAATTTCCGACCTCCCTCTGCATAACCGCCACCAAGCTTTAACAATTTGAGACCCAGATTTGTCCACTTCTTCACCTAAATTCCAATCATTGATATCAGATGTTCCACATTTAGCTTTCAGAATTTGGACCCACAAAGCATTCTTCTCTCTGCCAAAACGCCACCCCCATTTACAAAGTAAAGCTGCATTCCTCACATGTATGGGTACAAGGCCCAAACCTCCCTTAGATTTAGGCAATGTGACCTCCGACCAACCCACTAGATGGACTTTCCTTTTCTCCTCCCTATCCCCCCACAGGAAGCGCCTAAAGAGTTTCTCCACTGTGTTCGCCACCCCTTTCGGAATTTCAAAAAGAGAAAGGAAGTAAGAGGGTAAATTCATTAGAACTGATTTCAAAAGAGTAACTCTTCCCCCTAGAGAAAGAAACTTCTTACTCCAACCCACCAACCTTCTTTCAATTTTTTCAATAACTGGTGCCCAAAAAGTCTTGAAACTAGGATTACCACCAACAGGCAGCCCAAGGTACACAAAGGGAAGTTTGCCCAAACCACATCCCACCTCTACCGCCCAATCTTTGAACTCTGCACTATTCGATCCAACCCCAATGAGAGTGCTTTTACCTAAATTTATCCGCAATCTGGAGACCAACTCAAAGCATCTCAAAATGGCACGATAACCCAACACTTTTTCCTTGCAGTAATCACAAAAAATAGGGTATCGTCAGCAAATTGCAGATGTGTGATCACTGGCCCCCCTTGATTCAACTCATAACCCTTCACAATACCCAACTCGTTAGCCTTTCTCACCAACCTATTCAGGCTTTCACCCACCATTGGCGACAGAGGATCCCCTTGCCTGAGCCCTCTACTTGCTTCAATTGGGTCAGCAGGAGAACCATTCACAAGGATGGAGTATCTTGTACCCTTCACACAGCCCTTCATCCACTTTTGCCATCTACATCCAAAACCCATCTTCTGAAAAAGATAACCTACAAAGGACCAGTCAACGCAATCATACGCCTTCTCCATATCGATCTTGAAAAGCAAGCCCGGTTTCTTTTCTTTCTTCCTCTTATGGACCATTTCATTGGCAATTAGAATACCATCCAAAATTTGTCTATCCTTTATAAATGCACCTTGGGTATCGCCAATGACCTCTGGTAATGCTTGCTTCAGTCTATCCGCTAGCACCTTAGCCAACAACTTATAGATGCTACCCACAAGGTTTATAGGTCGGAAGTGAGATAGTTCTGAAGGTCCCTCTCTTTTTGGAATCAAGGTAATGAAGGAATTTTTTAAACCCCTATTGATAATGCTCTCCGAAAAGAATTTCTTGAAAAACCTTAACACCTCAGGGCCCACAAAACTCCAACAAGCCTTGAAAAATGAGAAATTAAACCCATCGGGGCCAGGGGCCTTGTCTCCATTTAGACTCTCCAAAGCTTCCTTAATTTCCTCCAAAGTAAATTCCCTCTCAACCCACAAAGCCATCGGCTCACTAATCCTTGAAAAGTTGATTCCATCCAAGGATGAAGTAAGGGGGTTTGGTTTAATCTTAGAGGTGGATCTAAGAATAGAAAAAGGAGAGCCAAAACACCTAGGGATAGGAAGGGGTGAAGAGATAAGATATAGGGAAGAAAGCATCCAACTCAATAGCCTAGAGGGGGAAGGGGAGCCCCTAGAATCATAACCCAAAATAGAGTAAAGGGGAGAATGAGGGGACGAAAGTACCCGGGCCTCCGAAGATATCAACTGCACCCAAGTCGTCGGTTCCAAGGGAGTAAGTGGATACTTGCTGCAAGAACCCCAACATGCTGAAATAATTGACTGAGACAACACCGAGAAGCTTCTGAAGCATGATAAATCAAAAATAAGAGAGGCATCCGTTGTAGACCAAACAAGCATTGCAGGCTGAAGGACGGCTACACCGAAGAGAGGCTCCGAGGGCTCCAAAAGATAGGCATCAATTGAGAGTATAAGTGAGGAAGGCACCAATGACCTCCGCCACGACCCCAAGGCATCAACAATACAGCCAGGCAACACCACAGATGGCGAGAAGGAGTAGCCTCCCAACTGACTAGCATAAACCTGAGAGCTAGAAAAGGTAGACAACACACAAGGAACACGAAAAAAGCTAGAAAATGAGGAAGAGAGAGAGGAAGAAGAAAAGGTACCCGGAGTAGCAGGCACAGACCACTGACCAGGAGAGAGAGGCAGAGGAGGAATCAACGCCGAACTGATAGAGGGAGGCAAAGGACAGGGTCCGGCCGAAAAAATATCAGAGAAGAACTTCACCACAGCTTCACGGATGCTAGCCTTATCAGAAAGACGCATTCCCCCCACCACCACTGATCGGATGCTGTTAATAATAGCAGATTATATTGCCACACATTAACTTTTCCACACCATAAATTGTTATCATTAGTTTATTTTTTAAACTCATTTTCCTATTTAATTTCCAAAAAAAAACAGCAAAACTTGAAAAAAATGATCTCTCTAGAAAATTGGAAGTTCCACTGTTGAAGAATGTCAGAATTCAGAAATCTATATGGGTGGTCAATAATTATGGCATTTAAATAACATATCACTTTTCTTTATATTTCCAAACTTTTAATTTATGAATCTGTTTATCTCTTTTATTTCATTAATTTATTATTCCCCTCACTGTTTTTTTTTTTCCTTTGTCTATTTGCATAATGCATTATCGTCGGTCATGTTTTATTTGAAAAAAAAATTGAGAATAAATAAAAGTAAATGAATTTGAAGCTTGTCTCATTTTAATTAATTTTAATTTTATATTTTTGATGAAATAATGAATTTTAATTTTAAATCATTATCAGTGATGTAATTTAAATTGATAATATTAAATTTGACACCTTCATTAATAAGTTGAGTTAGATAGATGCAAATCAAAACTTTTTTTTTTTTCAATTTTGCGTTTGATTGGATATAAAAAAAATTAATTCAACTCAACTAAATCTAAATTTATACGAATATTACAAAAATATCAAACATAAATGAAATATTAGAACTGAGGCAACTTGAAATTGAATGGTGTGGACTGTGGAGTAATTTGGTCTATTTGTCTGATTTTTTTAAGAATCTCTTTGAAATTGGTGTAACACGTACCTTACTTGAATTCTAGTGAGTCAACTCAATCTGTCTCAGTCATTTGTTTATTTTTAAAATTATTATTACTGATATATAATCTTACGTATATAATTGATTAACAAATCTTACTTGTAAAAGGAAAAAGCAATTGGGTCAAGTTTCTCTCAATTGAGTGGTGTTTTAAATCGCAACTCAAGTAGGAGAAGTACAGAAGTAAATGTCCTTTTAAATTTTATTTTTCTCTTTTACTTACTAATGATGCATTATTTCTCTTAGTATATTTTAACATTATGATATTAAAAAAATCTTTTACATGTATTAAAAAATGCTAATGCTAAATGATATTTAAGTCATAGAGAATGAAAAGATATAATATATATAATTATGATCCACACTTTATAACAAAAAATAAAAAAATTAGGGAGGAAACTTGGCTCAGATTGTAACTCGATCCGCATGATTGGATTCGAGAAATCAATGGACTAGATTATGTATTTATAAATTGAAGGTCAGATTGGGTTGGAAAAAATCCTGCATGGAATTTAATTCAGACTGGCCTCAGAAATATACAAAATCTGAAGTTGATTTTTTTCCTCTAAATTTTAGCTAAAAATGGGTCGGGCTATCAGACCAGCAACTCAGAGTTGGGTCAGATCAACAATTTAGAATGAGTTGAATTGAACAATTCGGATCATTAACTTAGATCAGATATGATTGAATTGAGTTCAATAATATTTTATATAGAGTGAATTGAATTTATCAAAATCCTATTAATCAGTCCGATTTTAGCACTAGAAAAAATCAATCACATATCAAAAAATTACTAAACTATACAGTACATAGAAAAGTGGAAGGCAAGAGTATAGACTTGTGAAAAAGTCCAAGTCAACTTATTTTAAATGATTTTTTTAGATATTAAATCTCTGTTTATAATTGAAATATAATAAGTTTACATTTTTAAGATAAATTCAACTTTTTTAAAATTCAGATGGGCTGATGACATCAACTTCTCTGTGTTTTTTTTATTAACGTGTGGAAAATTTAGACACAGTCCTATTAAAACTCTCACGGATGAATTCACTATCCTTAAAGCACACCAAAGTTAGGCCATAAAAGCTCGAATCCACCCGCTCTCTAAAGCGGAAGGCAATTAATTGAGTTTCTCTGTTTTATTTGAGAGCTTTTGTCAATTTTGACACATTCTTCCAAGCTCCAATCAAAAGTCTTGCAAAAAAATCAAATGTTTTAACCGGTGCCACATTTTTTCACTGTTCATACTAATCGATATACTCCAAAATTTAATGGGAGGGTGTAAAATAAAAAATGATGATAAAAAATATTTTCTTTCATACAAAATATTTAGTAAATTATCGATGAATCTTAATAGAATCTCTTTTATTGGTGATTCGTATAATAAGTCATCATCATAGTCATGTACGTGGGATTTAAATATTGAATATTGTATTTGTTTTAATACTAATAGTTAAATAGTTGATTAATACATTAAAAGCTTTAAAGATTATAGAATGTGAAGAATCAGATTCTTCAAACGTATATTATGCCAAGTTAATCTACACCCCAAACTAAGTGCCATCAGACACAGGATAAGTAATTCATGGATGTCAATATTAATGATTTAATGGACCAGATTAATCTATCTTGAGTCAAACGCCAAACAAATACTACCACAATCAGATCAACATACACAAACTATAGACTCTCAAGCCCAACCCAGACCCACCGTTACTCCACTCTATTCCAGACATGAACCTCAGTTGTCATATATTTAAAAAAATAAATAAATTAATACAGTCCAATCTAACTTAAAATAAATTTCAGTTGGGTTAGAATATTGGATAGAGTGTCTTTAAAATAGGTTGGGTTGTCCCATTAGCAACTCATATCATTTTGAGCTGAACAATTCTGATTTATTTATATTCAATAATTTTTTATATGAGTTAAATTGAATTTATTAAAATTTCAGTCGAATCCACTTAATCTAAACCCTAATCGTGTGGAATCATTTTTGAAAAAGAGAAGAAAAAAAAGATATCTTTACAAACATTTAATCCTGCCATTTTGCAAAGGAGAAGGAAGAAAGAAACCTTTACAGTTTACAAGACATAGGGGCACGTGGGTCGCCAATGACATTCATTATACTTTCTGAATTTTTTGAATAATGGTAAGAATTTATTCAAAGAAAAAGTCCAAAGACATGTGCAAAGAAATGAACAAAATCCCAGTCTAGGTCAAACAAATGTGGCCAAACATAAAGAGGCTCAAAAATAAGCTCCACAAAGGCCAAGACAAAAAAAAAGAGGACCCAGAGGATCCCACCAATTATTTTGAGATTTCAGATTAAATTCTGAGGTCTCCAGTATTTACACGATTCATTAGGTGGTTAAATAATATATCACCAAAACAAATCATCTTTGGGCTATCAGGACCAAAGAGTTTCAGGATAGCCCTGATAGCACAAACATAGCCATGAGTGGCCCACTTTCGAACTTTCGAATTGCTGATTTGCGAAACCAATTCCTCGTGAAGATATAGACAGCTGAAAGAGTGTCCCAGGTTGTGGAGAGAGCAGGATTTTATGAGTAAAAATAAAGATTGTTGATGTCCAAATAGGGCCAATAGCAGGATTATACTTTCTAAATTATAATGATATGTATAAGTAAAATGGACTGACACATAATAGATTACAAAGAAATAGAGTTAATTTTAAATACATTTTAATCCTTGAAATGGAATTAAATTAACTACGAATACAATTCATAGAAGAGGGTCTCAATTTGGACCCTCGTAGGCCCAGATGAGGCCCTAAGCTACATGTGAATAATTTTCAGCTATTAAATCCAAAATTTCTAAATTAATCATGAAAAATCTTACAATTTAAGTCTTATCTAAGTTTAATATTTCTAGTGATATTTAAGTCAATCATTGATTTGGATATGTTTCATATGTATGATTAAAAAATTTAATTTAAAATTAAGTTTCGGAAAAGTTGTCCAATAGCCCACCCTACGACTTATGATTTTATTTTTATTTTAACTAAATCAACTTATCGTGTTCGTCACTTTGTCTTGCATTCTATATATTTCGACTCCCTCTGCCCACTCTCGAACAAAGTTGACATTTCCACTGCCCCTGAATCCGCCGCCACGGAATTTCTGAATCTCTCTCCTTCAGCTCTCCTCCTCTCCTTTCTGGTTACTCTTCTTTTCTACTGTTTCTTCTTCAAAAGACCATACGTCGTTAGCTGGAAACTTCCACCCTCCCCGCCAAAGCTACCTGTTATTGGCCACCTGCACCTACTCACCGACATGCCACACCACGCCCTCTTCCACCTCGCTCGCCGGCTGGGCCCCATTCTCCACCTCCAACTCGGCCGAGTCCCGACCCTTGTCGTGTCGTCTCCTCGACTCGCCCGAGACATCATGAAGACACACGACCACGTCTTTGCCAGTAGGCCCCAGATCATAGCCGCACAGTACCTCTCCTTTGGATGTTCAGACATCACCTTCTCCTCTTATGGGCCCTACTGGCGCCAGGCCCGAAAGATCTGTGTCACTGAGTTGCTCAGCCCCAGGCGGGTCAACTAGTTCCGGCAGGTCCGACTAGAGATGATCCGCCTGCTATCGTCTCTGTCGGCCGTCTCGGGCTCTGAAATCAACATGAGTGAAACCTTCTTTGCACTTGCAAATGATATCCTCTGCCGGGTGGCGTTTGGGCGAAGGTTTTCAGACGGTGGAGGGAAGAATCGGCTGAACCAGATACTGGCAGAAACGCAAGTAAGGACGTTACCAGCTTCATGCAAATCTGAAAATGAAACTTCACCACCAAACTCTTCTTTTGTTAGGTTTTACCGTCTTTTTTCTTTTTACGTGGTCGTCGTTGCCCAGCACGTCGTTGTCTCCATTAAAATCTTTTCTAAACGATCAAAACAAGACAAAATTTATGATAAAACTGGGTAGACTATTCTGCTGATGTGCTGAACCCAGGTACAATTGATTTTATGATAAATTCAAAATATTTATTTATTTTGTTATTTTTTAAATTTTAGTCGTTCACGTTTCCTCTACGATTTTACCACGTGACACTTTCATATCAAAGAAAAATAAGAAAAGTTTAACTTTGAGATTTATCAATGTCATTATCACGAGGAAAGGTTATTTGTGACGTGTGCCTAACTCTTTGATTTAATATATCTTAGAATTATATAAAAGATTCTTTTTAAATTTAGACTCAAACTTATTTATATTTATTTACTGCGTCTTTACTCAATGATATTTATTAAATAATTTAATTTTGATTAAAAAATAAGAAGTAAGAATGAGTGAATAACCTATACTTTAAACAATTTGACAGTCAACTTATTGATCATCCAGTGCGATGTACTCATCGACTAGTTCCATCAAAATTAATGAGTTGCATGACTTAAATGATGATGAAAATTGTTATTATATTAGATCAATTAATTTATTTTTGTACAGATAATTGGGTTTGGATTAGACACAATCAAATTGTGCAGCCAATAACCAAATAAATATTAAAGCAAAGAAAAACTTGATTTGAATGTATTGAAATTCATATTTTAAGGTAAGATTTATTGGAGTCCCAAATTTGAATTTGTAATTTCCAAATACAGGCACTGTTTGTAGGGTTGAGCATACCCGATTTCTTCCCGGGTCTGGAGTGGATCAACAGTTTGACCGGGTTGAAGGGGAGGCTGGAGCGAAATTTGCAGGACTTGAGGACAGTCTGCGACGAGATCATCCAAGACCACGTGTCGGGTACGGTTTCGGATTCGGGTCGGGAGGATTTTCTACACGTTCTGCTCCGAGTTCAGAAAAGAGGAGATGTTGAGGTGCCCGTCACCGACGACAACATCAAAGCACTCATCCTGGTATTTAAATTCGTCACGTATTTAGGGAAAAATTGAGGATCTATCCACTTTAATTTTAATAAGAAACTCTAATATAAGAAAGTGACATAATTGAGTCATGCAGTTCTTAATACGCCAATGCAATTTATCGTATAATTTGTGGTGTCATTAATGAACAAATACTACATGAAGAAATTAAGGGATTTTAAGTCAATGATAGTTCTTCGTATGGTTTAACCTTCTAAAATTATATTAAATGTCTTTGGTTTGACTATTTTTAGACTTATTTCATATACGAGGGTTTGTGTGTTTGTTCGTGCATCTATAAGATTAGTCTCACCTCCAATATAAAGTGAGGATATTCATGTTATATAAAAAAAGTTTGAATAGTTATGGAATGAAATTAACCAAAAATAACTTTTGATAAAAGGATCTACTAATTTTAGATGTTAGAGATCTATAATCATACTTAAGATACCAAATCCAATTTGTTAACATCCTTAATCTCTCAGTTAACTTTTCTTTAAAAATTTCAGGACATGTTTGTTGCTAGAACAGATACAACATCAGCCACACTTGAATGGACAATGACGGAACTGGCAAGACATCCAAGAATAATGAAGAAAACACAAGATGAAGTGAGGAGGATAGTTAGAAACAAGGGAAAGGTAGAGGAGGATGACCTCCCACAGCTTCATTACTTGAAGGCAGTGATAAAAGAGACCCTTCGATTACACCCACCGATACCACTTCTCGTTCCATGAGAATCTATGGAGAAATGCATTCTTGATATCTATGAAATTGCTGCTAAAACACGGATTCTCATTAATACTTACGCAATAGGGCGAGACCCTAAGACATGGGACAAACCCTTATAATACAACCCTGAGAGGTTTGTAGGAACAGAAATTGACATTAAGGGTCAGGATTTTGAGCTATTGCCATTTGGTGGAGGGAGAAGGGGTTGCCCTGGCTATACTTTTGCTTTGGCTTCCATTGAACTTTCGTTGGCTGGGCTCTTATATCATTTTGATTGGGAATTACCACGTGGAGTCGAACCTAATGATGTGGACCTGGACGAGATCTTTGGGCTAGCCACTAGGAAAAAGGTTCCCCTTATTCTCATTTCAAATGCAAATAGAGACTATGAATTCAAAGAAGCAAGTTAGTAATTTGTGGGTACTTGTATTCTTGTAATCTATATATCTTGACTTGCTAAGAGCAGGAACTGTACTTGCTTTTGTCGATGTTTATGTTATAAATGGTTTATTACCATTTAATTTTTATATTTTTTGGTTAAATAAAACGGAAAATACACTTTAACTAGCTATTTTCTAGCCTCTTTTCTGGTTTTGGGTGGTTGATTGTTAGCTTGCTATTTGCCTCCGACTGGCTTCTAAACTAAGTCCTTCATAATTGGGTTAGAAGTAGACTCGAATTGGATTACAACTATGGAATCTCAGTTCGGGTAGTGTCTTAGATGCTAACCATTTGTTGGCTAAAACCACCAGGCTTAATTTCCAAAACAAATCACAGGCCTAAAAGCCCAGATCAAATTTCACTCCATTTTGGTTGGGCCTGGTAGCTAAGGTCTAATTGAAACAGTTAATACAGGTAGGGTTGGAGTAATGGTCAGGAACCCGTCTCAAGAAGCAGAAATCTTGAGTTCGATTTCCACTTCACCTCAAAGGGCAACTCCTTATTGAGTTACTCGGCTTGTGTGGGTAGAGAATCTTGCACATGTCCTGAGGATTAGTTGGGACACCTTAGTTATATATATAGATGGGGTTTTCCGTGGGCTTGGTAAGGGCCTTAAAAGAGCCCGAATTTGAATAGGCCTAACTTAAAAAATCAGCCCAGGTCAGTTCAATGAAAATTTCGTGGGTTTAATGAATGACTAGATTTATCCGTTCCAGGTAACCAACCATTGGGTGTTTATAACTTCAATCCTGAAAGTCCATTTTTTTTTAATCAAATTGGAACCAGCTCTCACTGAATTTGCCTTAGCAGTTGGGACATTGCAATTGACATCATCTCTACAATTTACTTTCTTTTTTCTATAACAAACGATTGTCAATACTAAATAGGTTCGGTCATTCTATCTTCCCATCATTGGCTCGATTGAGCCAAATTTCATGAAGACATGGTCCTGTTTTGTAATTTTTTGTTGTTAATTTGTATGTGGTTAATGTTGATTATTGGCTCAATTTGTCTTTGTATCGCCCCAACCCGTTACGGGCTCGTTATCTCCGAAAAACTCCAGAAAGTCGCAAAAGACAGATATCAGGTATAAGAATAGCAGCAATATTTTTTTTTTTTTTGGCAAACGGGGTGACTACTTCCCGTCAAACAATCCACAAGTTCAAGACTAAATAAAACACAACGAACCACAAATGTACTGATCAACAGGTTATACAGTCATCCAAACAAACATGTGATTGAAACTATATAACTAAGTGCCAAAACATCACACAAAGCATAAACATAAGCTTTTAGTCTTTACTACTCTTCTCCTAGTGCTTGCTCAAGGGGCCCGCCTGGCCCCTCCCAATCGGGGCACCTGAAAGGTAAGAGATGAGCAAAACAGCCTAGCGAAAGAACATATCACATTTTAACAAGATAGATATAGGTCATATACGAAAATACAGTAATTATCACAAGTGAATAAAACATCCATGTGTACCATATTCAACAATATATTAACCGATATTCCATTAACCAAATCCAAGAAATCATCCCCATAATCCACATTAGGCCCTCCAACAAACCCCAGTCTCCCTACCAGTATCATCGGAAGACTAAAGAATGCACAACTGCCACCCCCACACGAGTCGTGTCGGAAACCACCTCGACCACGCCCGAGGGAATCAAACTCTAGGGCAGACACCTCGACCGCAGGAACACAACAGGGAAACCCACATCCCCTATGGAGTTTCGACCGCCGGAGTGTAACGGGGAAGTCCTCCCAACCACCAATCTCATCTCATCACCATAAATGTATACACATGAACAAAACCCTTCGTGCATGCACATAGCATCATGATCATGTATGACAACACAAACATGTCCTAACATAACATCAATATCAACGGCATGCATCCTCATGCAGTTAACGACACATAGCAATGCTTAGGCTCATACTTCTATATCCAACATACGATTACATTTACATCTATGCATAAACACACAATAATTCACAACATCTTCCAACTACCATGGTCACACCCATCATGATTATCATATATGTATTATGATTAATCACAGACATGTTTTCAACAACTTTCAAGCGTCAATAATCATTCGTTCAATTAAATTTTCCATTAATCACATACAATTAACATGGGTGAACCCGAACGGATCTCTTGCCACATATTCATTTCAATAGTTCCCTTACCAAGTGGCTTAATAAATGAAAGGGTCTCATTCAGGTCACTCGATGTTCAAGATTATAGGTTAAGAATGCGAATGCATGCTAAAACAGTGATAAGTTCCCTCACCGCGTGTGTGGAGTCGAAAGTCCAAAGCGAGCAAGCGGCTTGTTTGGTTTGAAGGGAGTTCAATCTGTAGAAATAAGGAAAAGCGGATAAGTAATCAAGACAAAACAGGTCAAGGAAAGAGGCCGGGAGAAAACGGGCCTAAAACTGGACCGGGCCCAAAACGGGCTGAACTGGGCTGGGCTTGAAAACGGGCCAGATCTGGAAACTGGGCCGAGGTGGTTGGGCCGAAAACATGGGCCTGCTAGACATGGGCCGGACCAGGTCTTGGCCTGGTCGGGCCGGACTGGGCCTGGGCTTGGACGGGCCAGATCAAGTCTGGGTTGGGTCAGGTCGGGCCTGGGCCAGTGGGCCGAGTGGCTGGATTGCCACTCCAGCCCAAGGGCTGGATTGACTCAGACCAACTCCACTGAGTCGACTCGGCACTCGGCCGAGCGACTCAGTCACTGCCGAGTCGGAGGGGAAGGGGGAAAAAATCCAGGGAAGAAAAATCAGGAAGGGGAAAGAGGGAAAAGAAAGAAAGAAGGAAGAAAGAAAACAGGGAAAACAGAGAAATGAAGGAGAGGAAGAAAGAAGGGAAAGGGGAAAAATCGGGCGACCGAGAAATCCGAGAAAGGGAAAGGAAGAATGGGGAAAATCGGGAGAAATCCCGAAAAATTGAAGAACAGGGAAGAGAAAAAAATTAGGGAAAAGAAGGGGACGAAGAAGAAAGCCGGGAGAGAGAGAGAAGGAGAAAAAGCTTACCGTCGTCGGAGGAGAAGAAGGAAGTTGCCCGTCGGGAGGGAAGGAAAGAAGAAGAAGAAGAAAAGGAAGAAGAGGCTGCCGTAGGGGAGCGGCGGCACCGTAGACGGCTACAGTGTCGCAAAGAAGAAGGGGAGTTTAAAAGGTAGGGTTTAGGCTTCTGGTCGATTTTTTTAAGAAGAAAAGAAAAACTCGAAGAAGGAATCCAAAATATCTCGGGCGAGAAAACATGTGATTTTTAAACAAGTTTTCATGATAATTACGAAATAATCGTAAAAATTACCAAAATGCCCTTCAAGTTCCCGAACTCGAAAACAAGTAAACTGGGCCCACTATGGCGCCCACACTCTCTTCACTGTTACCAAGGTCCCTAAAACAACTCAGAGATTCGGAAATCTCTTCAAAAAATTTAGAAAATTCGGGACGGGTCACTACAGTCTTGGCCCAATTTGGCTAGTTTTGGCCTGGCTCAATTTGTTTCTCTTTTTTTTTTTTTAATGAAAAACTATATAAGGTGAGAGAGAAGGGTAGAGAGCCTGAATTGTATCCATTTTTTCAGATCAATGAATTTTCCCTTTGTGTTGTCTGTGAAGTAGGCTTTAGGCTGAACCATATAAATCTGTATCTCTTGTGTGGATGCTTGCTTTTTTGCATTTGATTTGTGATTAATTTGCAACAAGGTAATTTGGAAAGACCCCTCAATCTTATATCTCAATTGCCAAAATTATTCCAATTGTTTCAATACTATAAAATACGTTCTTAATTTTTATTAATTGTAAATTCCATTATTTCAGCATTTTAAACGCTCAAAGTGTCTCTCAACGTTTAAAAAGGTGTTTGGGTTGAGAACGAGTCCCACATTAGAAGTGTAGAGGGAGATGTAAAAATTTATAAAAGATTTGGGTCACTCTACTTAATAGGCTAGTCTTTTGAGATGGATATCCAACCTAACAAGTGATATCAAAGCCAGGTCTCAGGCTTGCACATGTTGAGTCAGGAGATCCTTTAGATGGACGAGATATCTGGTTTCGTTTGAGAGGAGAAATTTTGGGGCTGCAAATAAGTCCCACATTAGAAATATAAAATAAGATCTAGATATTTATAAAGAACTTAAGTCACTCCACCTAATAGACTAGTTTTTCGAATTAGAAACTCATGTTCTAACAAAAGACACACTATTAAAATAATTTTAACAACTTTAATCTACTAAGATCATCCATCAGAGATAGACTAGTTCGTACAATTTGTTTGATATACTTAAAAATCACATAGATCGGAGGTGAGTGACAAGAGAAATGTTATGGTGTGACCTAGATTTTTACTCAAAATTTATAATGATATTGCATTAGACTGTTTATTTCATCTTTTATTCTACCTAATTATGGTGTGATTATTGATTTAGATTAAATGTTAATAGAGTTCGAACCTACAACAAATGAGATTGAAAGAGAAAATATAACTTTCTAGCCATGTTACAAGCATTCATTATCATATATATTTCTATTCTATAAGTTGACAGTGACTGCTCCTACTCAAAGTAAGAACAAATTGAAATTTTCCTAAAAAATTGATTCATTGGAATTTGGAAATGAAGCAACATTTTTTGTCTAGAACTGATATCCATATTTTTCAGAAGAATAATAATTAAAAAACAAATCTCATCATATCTTCACTGAGCCTTTCCGTTGCGAAAATTAAAGTCGGGCCAAGCGGCCATGCATTTGTTGCCGTTTCTCCTCTGGCCGTCGTCAGTGGCCTCCACGAGTCTGAGCATTCCCCGTCGCTGCTGGACAACAAAGGCTACGTTGGCGGAGCATCACTGGCAGCTGAAATTTGTCGTCCATCCATTTCCATCGCCTTTTATACCCATTTGGGCTTTCCTCTGTTCTTACCATCTTCAACACCCATATCGCCACCCAAATCCGCCATGGAATTTCTCAATCTCTCGCCTTTAACCACTCTCTTCCTTCTCCTTTCCCTCTTCCTAGCGGTTCTTCTGCAGAGACGACGATTTTCCGTTTCACCGAAATTACCACCTTCTCCACCCAAGCTACCCATTATTGGTCACTAGCACCTACTCACTGACATGCCCCACCACGTCCTCCTCCAACTCGCCCGTCAACTCGGCCCAATCGTCTACCTCCAACTCGGCCGACTCCCAACCGTCGTTGTCTCGTCCCCTCAGCTCGCTCGAGAGATCTTCAAGACACACGACCATGTCTTTTCCAGCAGGCCCGAGACCATAGCAGCAGAGTACCTCTCGTTTGGATGTTCTGGCCTCACCTTCTCTCCCTACGGGCCCTTCTGGCGCCAGGCCCGAAAGATCTGCGTCACTTCCTTACTCAGCCACAAGCGGGTCGATTCGTTCCAATATATCCGAGACAAGGAGGTTAACCGGTTGCTATCGTCCTTGTCGGCCATTTCAGGCTCCGAAACCGACGTAAGCGAGCATCTGTTCTCGCTGTCAAACGATATCCTCTGCCTGGTGGCGTTTGGGCGGCGGTTTTCTGACTGGAGAGGGAAGGATCAGCTGCAAGAGATGTTTACCGAAGCAGAGGTAGGAGATATGGCGTGGTTATGAGTTATGGCAGTTGATTTGGCACAGGCGTTTTTTTTTTTTTTTTTAAAGTAAAATAGCATTTTTTAATTTAATTTATTTCTAATTTTTATTATTAAGTTCAAATATTTTGTGAAGTTGGAAATGTTAATATCTTAGAACTTAAATACGGGTAATATCAAGTCGGATTTTAATAAATCCAATGTAAATCATTTTAAAATTTATTGAACTAGATTCGACCAACTCGAATTGCTCACTTGAATTACTCAATCAGACTCGACCTGAATTTCTGAATCATTCAATCCAAGTGCCGTTTTATAACATGATGCACTTGAGTTGAGTTGAGTCGAATTACGTCGGGTCTGATCAAATTGATCTTAATTTTCTCACTTGACCCCGATTTGAATTTCAACTGATCTTAATTTTCTCACTTGACCCCGATGTGAATTTCATACGAGTTTTATTTTCTCAACCCAGCCGAATCCGAAATATACAAATACATAATCCAAATTCACTAATTTCTCAGATCAAGCTATGCGGGTTGGATTAAAACCCGACCCAAGTTTCACCCCTAATTGATTTGCATTTTCAAATGTAGGCACTGTTCGCGGGTTTCAGCATAGCGGATTTCTTCCCTGGTTTGGAGTGGGTCAACACATTGAGTGGGTTGAAAGGGAGGCTGAAACGAAATATGGATTTTTTGAGGGCCTACTGCGACGAGATTATCCAAGAACATGTATCGGGTCAACGAGAGGATTCTTATTCGGATCGAGAGGATTTCGTGGATGTCATGCTACGGGTACAAAAGGGCGGGGATCTTGACGTGCCCATCACTGACGACAACATTAAAGGAGTCGTTCTGGTATTTTACTTCCCCCTTATATCTATTTTATATTTCCTTTTACAACCTTTCAGTATCTTTTCTCCATTCAATTTTGTTGTTGGCTTTGAGTTTATGAATGCCCCTACCACCTCCATCATTATTACTATTATATTTTACAAAGCAAAGTGTTGGTTGATTTAAATTATTTACAAAGCAGAGTGTTGGTTAATTAAGTGCTACATATATGTTTAAAATACTGATTCATATCTATCAATAAAAATGATAACTTATCCAACATAAAAATAGAACTGATTAGGATTCGATTATGAGTAGTGTCCACAAATTTGTACTGTAATAATGCAATAAATACTCCAATAAATGTTATGAGACTCATTTACCTGCATGTATGTTCAATTGTTGGAGGTAAATACCACATAATAATTTCAATTAATTTTATTTAGTGAAATGATTTGTTTTGCATCTTTATGATGTGTGTTGTGCAAATTTTAAATTTATAACTCGCAAGCACACGAACCATTAGATAGTATAGCGATTAAGTGCGAGGTCGAACCCATCGGAACTTAGGAAAATATATCCATGAAAATACACCATTCAATTACGTATTTTAAGAACTTTGGAAAATATGGAGAAAAATCATAAATGTGAAATAATTTATCTAATCTATGAGTTTTAATCTTAATTTAGAAACATTCTAGATTTAAACATAGAATCTAACAATTTAACTAATTTTAATTAAGATAGTGGCATTAATATAAAAATATAAACAATCTCAATCTAATTTAAAATACAGAATTAAGATGCAATTAAATTATTTCCAACCTACTTCATCAATTTCAAATATTTGAGTTTTTATAAACAAAACT
This sequence comes from Chimonanthus salicifolius, assembly GCA_013350335.1. NCBI lineage: Eukaryota > Viridiplantae > Streptophyta > Magnoliopsida > Laurales > Calycanthaceae > Chimonanthus > Chimonanthus salicifolius. The sequence goes on along the minus strand of CM023536.1, from coordinate 59,215,558 downwards.
AAAATTAAAGACACCTAAACTACCTCTGTACATATTTACAGTGGAACTGGGTCAAAGAATTATGGAGGCTTTATTTTCCATATCTTAAAAATAATATCAAGGCCTATAATACGGAGCTCACATTTATTATTTATCATGCACTCAAATTCTTCATCTATTAAAATCCTCATTATGAAATTTATGAAATCAATTAAAATAAGAAAATTCAAATCCGGCCTTAGGCTAAATAAATTTTCAACTTGTAATTTCGAATCTAAATTTTTTTCTGCTCTTAAAAAGAGCCTTAGACTGAAAAAATCAAGTTCTATTTATCCTAAAGATTTTTTCTGTTTTCATTGAACAACTTAAAATAATCTCTAACATAAATCCATAAAAAAAATTAAAATAAAATCAAACTTTCATCATACAAAAATAAATAAGTGGAAAACCATATTTCTAAGGGTTTTTCTGCCTTTTAATTATTAATAAAAATTGGAATTAAGAATTACAATACATTGGATTTTGGATAAAAACAAAACGAAATTGTACTATTATTAATGAAATTGAATTACAAGACATGAATTAAAATAAAAGAACTAATTACAAAAGAAAAAAATAAAATAAAATAAAAAACACTAACCAAAAACTCCTAAATCCTTCAATGCTCCAAATCCTCTAAGCCAGGTTCAGTTTTCTCAATGGGAGAGGGCTAGTATTTATAGTTGAAAGGAGGTGGAATGAATTGATTGGATTTAAAGATTTAAATAAAGCAAGGGACACATGGAGGGCTGATATGATTTGTGCTAAATATGGAATGACTTAAAGGAGGCAAGGAGCTAAATTCGTATAAGGAAAGTGGGTGCAGAATCCCGTTCTTTACACATATATCATCTTGCAGCTCAGTTTTGACCTTGTTAACGTCCGAATCAGGAAAAGTAGTATACTACAAAGTTGTAGTTGTTGAAGTCTTCTTTCCAACGCAAAAAGAATCAAAGCAATCGGATATTGGAGTAGAAATTTATGACCAAAATAATAAACATGTGTCAAGCCTTCCTTATTTTTCTCACTTTCTTATTTTGTTTCTCTTTCCTTAATCCACTTGCCAAATTCGAAAATCCTCTTATATTAGCTTGTAAATTTTGAATTACCTCTTGAGATAATGAATATAGTATTCACACATGTGGATTTCTTCATGGGCTTTTCTTAATGGGCTTAATAATTGGGCTTTAGGTCCAAAATAACTCATAATGGGCCCAGGCTTTATATTTAAGGATTTTTTCTGTCATCCTCACTTTTAAACCTGCAAAACACAAAATTATACTAATTAAATAAAATTAAATAAAATGAGGTACTAACATTTATAAATTAAGAGTAAAATATATATTTATTTTGCACTCATCAATGTGCACTTAGAGTTAGTCCACCAATGATTATTTTTGTGGGTCTATCACGAAGATTTACATTTGTATACTGCAAAGTGATTAAATGTCCCACATTAGTGGAGTTGATAAACCAATGACTCTATATAATATTTGAGACACCCTTCTCTCAAAGACGAGGTTTTGAAAGTAAGTTCTATCTTAAGAATTTTATCATGTCATGGTTTTCTAACCTGATATTAGAACGAGTTTCATATATAACCATAGGGTCTAGCTTGTACGTGAGGACGGATGTGAAGTGACAAAAAGTCTCACCCTTCTCTCAACGGCTAGCTTTTGAGAGTGACTTTTACTCCAAAAATATTATTATTTTTTAGTTTTCCAACAAGCAAAAAATGATCTTTGAGCCCATCCATGTTACATTCACATATGTAATTTGGTCTCTCTATGTCCATAGAATCTAAATCTGCAAGTTCATATAGGACATGTTCGTAGTTAGAACTGATACAACAACGGTCACACTTGAATGGACAATGACTGAACTAGCAAGACATCCAAGAGTAATGAAGAAAACACAAGATGAAGTGAGGCGGATATTCAGAAACAAAGGCAAGGTAGAGGAGGATGACCTCATACATTTTCCTTACATGAAGGCAGTGATAAAAGAGACCTTCCGATTGCACCCACCTGTACCGCTCCTTGTCCCGAGAGAATCCATGGAGAAATGTATTCTTGACACCTATGAAATCCCCGCAAAATCATGTATTATGATTAATACTTACGCCATGGGGCGAGACCCTCAGATTTGGGAGAAACCATTGGAGTACTATCCAGAGAGGTTTGAAGGGGTAGACATCGATCTTAAGGGCCAGAACTTTGAGCTATTGCCATTCGGAGGAGGGAGGAGGAGCTGCCCCGGCTATGCTTTTGGATTGGCTACTATTGAGATTACATTGGCCAGGCTTTTATATCATTTTGATTGGAAATTGCCGGTTGGTGTTGGAGTTGATGATGTGGACTTGAGTGAGGTCTTTGGGCTGACCACTAGGAAAAGGGCTCCCCTTATTCTTGTTCCAAAAGTGAATCAGGACTATGAATTCAATGAAGCAAATTAGATGAATGGGTACTTTTCATTTAATATATGGAATTGTTGTGTGTAGATCAACAGGACTTGGGAAAACAAGAATTGTAGCTCCATTTTATTGATATTTATTGATGACTCTAAGTTTGCTATCTATTCTTTTTCTTGCATGAGTAATTTAACTTGTTAAATAATTGTTGAGTTGGATAAAAAATTTAAGCTGGAAAAGGTCAGAATAATTAATTTAATTTATTGGTTAAATTAGGTAAGAAAAGTTCTAAGTGTTAACATTGGTTGTTTTGAGTTCTATAAGTTGTAAATTTTCTAACGTGTGAAGTGGACTTGAGAGGTTTAAACAAAATGAGTCATTTCTCATAATATTACCCGGTATGTGGATTGGGAGCTTTAAACATTTCTCAAAGATTAGTCAGGTATTCTATAAAGTCTGGACACCTTAGTATTAATTTTTTTTTTTTTTAATAAATTTACTTATTCATGGCTTGTAATGGAAAATGAGTTGGTTTGTAGGAAAATTTGGCCTTCAGGTCATCCAAATTTCTAGAATAATTTGTATAAATAATATGAAATCGAAGTTCAATTGTGAACTTCTTTTATCTCCCCACATATCATTCTTACTCTAATTGTCAAATGTTCATACATTTCCTATGTAACCCAACATATTTACTGAAAATGAATTTTTTTGTCAAAGCTTTTCAAGTTAAATGCCTTGGCATCTTACGATAGGCCTTTACTAAGTCTTGAAAAATTATATACAAAATTTTCTTTTCTTCCTGAACTTCTCTACTTCTTGTCTTGAAAGAAAATTTTCCTAAACTTTGCATCTATTTTTATGTGTATTTCACTCTTGCATTCCATATTTAATGAGTCTCTAAAATACCATTCCCATCTATCCCTTATTCTTTATCTTTGGCAAGCTTTATATATTAGCACATATGGAAGCCATTTACCCCTTGATTGGGAGTTATATAATTTCATTGTGCAGTTTCCTTTTATGTAGACCATCATTTATTGTATTTCTTCTATATATACAATAATCAATAATCCATCTTCACTCAATTGAGGAAGATACTGTAAATCCTCTCTCTGATTTTCACATGGTATCAGACACAGGTTAATTTTTTTTTTCCTCTTCATCTGTCAGACTGATTTTTCCCCGGTGATTTTTTTCCCCTGCTTGCCGTTCTACCGGCGCAGTGAATGCCCTATTCTCAGTTCCGTTGAACTGTTGCAAACAGTTGCTGTTGGCATTTTTTTTACCGATCACCGATTCCAGATCGTTGTTGGCAACCCCTTATTGTTTCCCTCTTGACTGTGCTCGGCCCATCAGTATTGATCGCCGCTGCCGATTCCCCTTCCACTGCGTGCTTCTACCACCTGCTGCCGATCTCTACCAGATATTTCTGGATTTTTTTCCTCAGATCTGCTTGCAGTCAGATCATGATCTCTTCAGGCTGTTTTCGGCTCTATTCTGGCTGCCATTGGTGCATATGGAGACTATGGACCACAACTCCTCGCTGCTGCAGATCTGAAAGTGAAGCTACAGTTTCCAGATCGTGTGCCCATCGTCGTCTACAGATCTGATTGTCGATCGTGCGGGCAGCCTGCGTGCCCTCCATCTCTGCTCACCGACAGTACCAGGAACTCCGATCTGCCATCTGGATCTGGGCGAGGGGCCTTTACCCCTTCTTCCTCTCTCACGGTGCAGCAAGGAAACACGTCAGATCTGTAAGCAGATCTGAGCGAGAAGGGGCACCCACTGCAGATCTGTACGCCAGGGAAGACGGGCCTGCAAAACTCTTTGCTGAAACTGATCTCTGCTCCCAACTCCTTGTCAGATCTGATCTCTCCATCTCACTCGCCGGATCTGCGCACACGCCCGATCTGCTCCTCTACTGGACATGACTGTCTCCCTCATTGTTTCAGCGGTCCTTTTGTTGCTGCTCTTGAGCTACGTCAACCCAGCATCGCTCGTATTACCATGGACTATCCTGTGGTCTCCTCTCTCGTGATTGGCCGGAGATTGGCCTTTGGCTCGGTTGCCCCATTTGATGCTCTTGCCTGCTTTCTTGCTATTGGTATGGCTATTATCTTGTCACCGTGGATAGCCAACCAAGCCCTCCTTCACCAGTTTCAAGGTGCTGCAACAACCATCACTTCTACTGCAAACCTCATTCTGCTGAGTTCACTTCAGTCCCTCTTTGATGACTCCATGTACCCCTTTGTATTTCTATGGGCTTTTGCTTTAAGCCCCAATGGTGAGGCGATTCCACGTGGTTTCTTTTTCATAACTTTTATGGTGTTCTCTATTGCATTATGGTTGATGGCCCCTCCAACCCAACATGTTGCCAGCTATATGCAGGTTGCCTTTGTACTTGTTGTATTCATCATTTTTTTGGTAGCAACATTACCTATGACAGATGTGGAGCTCTCCTTTTGGGCTTCTATACTGCTCTTGGGATTTTATGTCTTTGAGGCCTATATGGGGCTATTTTGTCTGTTTCTTATGAAGATGAGATCGCCATCCATTCTTACGGAGGACCGCAACACCCTCACGAATTCTTTTCCTCTTCCCCATTCAGGTAGCTACATATTTAGTGCCCATCTAGCAGGTATTGCTCTTACAGTCCCTTCTCATTCAGTGTGGATCATTGATACAGGTGCCAGTAACCACATGTGTTCTTCTTTATCTTTATTTTCTTCTTATACCCCTTGTTTAACCCCATCCTCTGTTCACCTTCTGGATGGATCACTTGCACCTATCACACATATTGGGACTGTTTCTCTTTCCTCCACTCTTGTGCTTGAGAATGTTTTCTTTCTTCCCTCATTCAAATTTAATCTCTTATCTGTGAGTCAGCTTACGAATTCTACTTCTTGTTTAGTGACGTTTTCTTCTACCCAATGTCTTTTTCAGGACCCATCAACGAAAAAGACGATTGGACAAGGTGATGTTCATGAGGGGCCTTTACTACTTCCGTACGGCTTCGGCAATGGCTGTTATTCAACCACCCACCCTTGGTCTTTGGCATTTGCGCCTGGGTCATTTGAACCATCGCAGTTTGCACATGTTACCTAAGGAGGTACCCCTTATTTCTTGTTCCAAAAATCTCATTTGTGACATTTGTCCACAAGCCAAACACACACGCTTGCCCTTTCCTTCAAGTTCTATCACCAGTAATAGACCATTTTCCTTGATTCACTGTGATATCTGGGGTCCATTTTCTCAACCCTCTTTGAATGGCTCTCGATATTTTTTAACCATTGTCTATAATTTTAGTCGATGCACATGGCTTTACCTCATGCCTGTCAAGTCTGACACACAATCTATTTTGCAATCATTTTTTGCCCTAATTCAGACCCAGTTTCATTCTCGTATCCATTCTCTTCACTTGGGTACTGGTGGTGAACTCTTTCCCCTTATCCAACAAGTTCGTTCGGATAATGGAGCTGAATTTCTTTCTTCTTCTATGCAACATTTCTTTTCCACTTATGGGGTCATTCATCAACGGAGTTGCGTTGCAACTCCACAACAGAATGGCATTGTCGAGCACAAGCACCGTCATCTCCTTGAGGTTGCTCGTGCACTTCGTTTTCAGGCACACTTACCCTTACAATTTTGGGGTGAGTGCGTCCTCATAGCCACCTATCTCATCAATAAAATGCCCACTCCTCTTTTATCAGGCAAATCTCCACATGAAGCTTTGTTTCACTCCAAACCGGACTATTCTCGTTTGCGTATCTTTGGCAGTCTATGTTTTGGTTACAACCATAACATCAAACATAAATTTGACCAACGAGCTAAACCCGGTATTTTTGTTTGCTACCCTTATGCACAAAAAGTTTATCGCATTTTTGACATAGCCACTAAAACCATTTACACCTCTCGTGATGTCTCTTTTTACGAAGGCATCTTCCCTTATCATGATTTGCCTACCCCAACATCTTCTCCTGTTACACCATTGCCCATATCTGATGACCCTACCTTTAATTACCCTTCTCTTTCGCCTGTTGCTACTTCTCCACCAACAGTCCTCCACCCACTCCCACCACCAGTTTCCCCAGTTGCTTCTTTTGATTCCAGTCCGCCCAGCAGTGCTCTGCCTTCCATTCCCTCTCCTGCTGCTCCGACACCAGCTGCTCGGCCTAGTCGCATTTGACGCCCACCGCCCTATCTGGCTGATTATCATTGCTCCACTGCCACTCATGAGCATCCACCTTCTCCTTCCACGTTGACAGGTACACCTTACCCTATTTCCCATTATCTTCATACTGTTAATCTCTCTGTTGCACATAGAGCATTTCTTTCCACTATTTGTTCCACAGATGAGCCTCGTACCTTCTCTAAAGCTGTTAAATCTCCACACTGGAAGGATGCCATGGAACAGGAAATTGCAGCCCTTGAAAAGAATAATACTTGGAGCCTCACTTCTCTTCCCATTGGTAAGAAACCCATTGGTTGTAAATGGGTGTACAAAGTCAAGTATCGATCGGATGGTTCCATTGAAAGATATAAAGCTCGCTTGGTTGCCAAAGGCTTCACTCAGATTGAAGGACTAGATTCTCACGATACATTTGCTCCTGTTGCTAAACTGGTCACAGTTCGTACCCTTTTGTCTATTGCTTCTGTTAAGCATTGGCCTCTTCATCAGCTTGACGTCAACAATGCTTTCTTACAAGGTGACCTTGATGAGGAAGTCTACATGACTCTTCCACCTGGATTTGCACGACAGGGGGAGCAACGGGTTTGTAAGCTAAACAAATCTCTTTATGGGTTAAAGTAGGCTTCTCGACAGTGGTTTGCCAAGTTTTCATCTACTCTTATTTAAGCTGGATTTTCTAAGTTTAAATCTGATTATTCATTGTTCATACATCACACCGGCAATTCTTCGACCTTTGTATTGGTCTATGTTGATGATATCGTAATCACTGGTGATGATGCTTTGGCCATTCAACGCCTCAAACGCTTCCTTGAAGAGAAATTTTATATTAAAGACTTGGGGCGTTTAAAAAATTTTCTTGGCATTGAAGTCGCACGTTCTAAGAGGGGTATTTTCCTCTCCCAAAGAAAATACCTTCTCGACATTCTCATGGATACAGGATTTATTGGCGGACGTGTCTTAGATTTTCCAATGGAACAAAAGCTGCGATTATCACCTGATGATGGGACTTTACTTCCTGACCCCACCATATATCGTCGTCTCGTGGGTCGTCTTATATACGTCACTGTTACCAGGCCTGATATTAATTATGCAGTCCATATTCTCAGCCAGTCTATGCACTCTCCTCGTAGTGCACATTTGGACGCCGCCCACCATGTGATTCGCTATTTGAAGGGTTCCCTCAATAAAGGGATCTTTTTATCTTCATCTACCAGCCTTCATCTACAGGGATATTGTGATTCTGACTGGGCCGGTTGTCCAACTACTCGGCGGTCCACCACTGGTTATTGCACCTTCCTCGGTTCCAACCTCATTTCGTGAAAGACCAAGAAGCAGCCCACAGTTTCTCGCTCCTCCGCTGAGGCCGAGTATCGCGCCATGGCAACTTTGACCTGTGAGCTTCAATGGATGAAATACTTACTTAGTGATCTTGGTATTCTCCATCCTTCGCCTATCACCTTGTTTTGTGACAATCAAGCTGCTCTACATATTGCCAACAATTCCGTCTTCCATGAACGGACAAAACACATCGAGCTCAATTGCCATTTTGTTAGGGAGAAGCTCCAGTCTGGGCTCCTTATCCCTCGCCACATTCCTTCTTCCCATCAACTTGCTGATGTCTTCACTAAGCCATTGGGCAAAGATGCCTTTCATGACATGATTTGCAAGTTGGGCGTTACTCACATACACGCTCCACGTTGAGGGGGAGTATTAGCACATATGGAAGCCATTTATCCCTTGATTGGGAGTTATATAATTTCATTGTACAGTTTCCTTTTATGTAGACCATTATTTATTGTATTTCTTCTATATATACAATAATCAATAATCCATCTTCACTCAATTGAGGAAGATACTGTAAATCCTCTCTCTAATTTTCACATTATATTCCCTTATTTATTTACTTAATACACTTTACATGATCTAGGTATTTACTTCTCATCTCTCTAACCTTGGGAACCTTGTATATGTCATTTTCTCTTTCTTTACTTTCTAATTTTATATACAAAGACATTATATGTTTTATACCCAGCATTGCTATAGGTTTTGTTTGCATCTCTTTTAACTATTTATAACTGTTAATATCTACTAACTGCCTAATTTTTGGCATTTCTTAAACTAATAATTCTTTCCCCTTTGAGCTTTGAGTTCCACCAACTTGTTTTTTTTATCTATGTATTTATTATTCAGTATTTTTTTCAACTATTTTATACCACTAGCTATATTATCTCACATTTCATAGGGACTCAAGTCGATATCCCTGTTGGGAGGAAACGCCTTTCTTACCTCATGAAAATATCAATATTGAAGATAGAAAAAAAAAAAAAAAAAAGGAAATCAACACATAGAAACAAACAACAACACAATGATTTTACGTGGTTTCCTTTCGGTACATCCACAGGGTTAGAACTTATCCACTATGCTTAAAGGCGAAGAAAAAAGAAGGGACGGTACTCGTTACAGATCTCTCTCACAAAATGAAAATATACACTACCCTAATTAGGGTTTACATAGACGTAATGTGAAATTCTACAGGATTATTTCTCTAAAACTATGTGCCTCATCTCCCTTAAACTTTCAGGTTTTACCACCTTATTTTTGAAGAATTCCTCGCTGTTTTATTTATTGTTTGACTTAATATAAATACATGTTTGCATATGTTTTGCATTTACACGTATTATATTGTATGATGAATATTCTATGAATATCCTACTTTGCTTGAATTGAGATTGAATAAATAGGCATTCTTTATTCAAAATTAGCAGTAGATGAGAGAAGAAGAATAAAGACAAAAAATATACCCATATGGGTGTAGCTAATTTGTTTACCTCCCACCTCAAGAAGCAGGAGGTTACGGGTTCGAACCCCCATGGCCTAATCTTGATGTGCCTTAGGGGTAGGGGTCCACCTATGGAGGCTAGGTATCCCGCGGCTTCCCACACGTAGATTCAAAAAAAAAAAAAAAAAACAACGCCGAAAAATCTAGAATTACTTCGTTTTATTTAAAGCAATATGAGGTGAAAGTGATCAAATGTAAGGTGATTACATCTTCTTATATGGAATTGGTTCAATGAGTAAGGACTTGATGTTTCTTTCAGTGCCTACATTTGGAACGCCAAACCCATCACCGTTTTCGTATGTGCACTGGGCCATTCTAGCAAGATTTACTGCAGCATTGACGAAAGGTTGGTGATGAGGAGGAACTTCAACAAGATCTTCATTCAACTTCTTCCAATTCTCGCTGATTAGATTTTTAATATGCTCTGTAGCAGTAATCTCAGAGGCACCACTTTCATGCATGTAGCATTGGATGGCCTTCGGAACATCACCTCTCTTTATCTCGTCCTGTATTGACAAGAAACCAAAAACCAAAGATGATAATATTCATACCTACAAATTTTTTTCATTTTTAAAGAATTTGATTAACATATTATATTAAAAAAGCGACCCACTTCTTATTCTGTGCCTAGATGTGATAGAAAGTAAGGGTGGAAAAAACCCAGAGGGGTTGGCTGACGGTCAAGAAGCTTGCATCATTAAGTAAGATTTTGAGTTCGATTCTCGTTCAAACTCCTCTATGCCACTTTCCATTGGATTACTCTCTATCGCTTGAATCCGATATGTGTAGAGGAAGGTGTACAGATGCCTCAAAAGATTAATGGGATAAAGTCCAAATAATTTGTCTGAGCAAGGGGTTTGCTCTTTGATTAGACATTGAAGTACAGATAAGTGGGAACCATTTTTGCTTCCTGGTGGAATTTACCCTTACTTGATGAGTAAAGCAACAAAACTTTGAGATTGTGTTTGGAGTTGGAGAAGATTCTTTTGTTTGAAAATAGGGCGATTCTTTCAAGAGTTGATTTCTACAAATAAATATTTTGTTCAGTGTTAAGAAATATTTTCTACCTGAGGATGGAAGAAGACTTTCAAATTGAGATAGAATGGTAAGTTTCCTTATTCAAAGTCTTCTAGTATGAAATTATTGAATATGTGTTCACAGTAAATGAGGTTTTGACTTATGATGAGTAAAAATGAGTGTTACGTTTCTCGATAATTTCTCGATGACATACCGATGAAGTCCCCATGTCGTCAGCAAGTCGAAAAATCATAGAAGTTGTCTTTATGATATGAGCATTTTTCTCGATGACTTCTAATTCCTCCCTTGTTTGACTTTGGCCCATGGCAAAGTAAACATGAGTCAATGCAAGAGGTCCTGCTATTGAAACCCATCCATTGTTTAGATATTCATTGAATGTTGGTTGATATCCACTTTGCAGCCACTTTGCTTCTCTAAGATAAGCTTTACATAAATCTGCCCACTGCAACAGACACAATATTCAATATAGCAATATAGCAATTTTCCCCTGTTAACAATCTAAAATTTAACATGTAATACCGATGTCTTTAAGTATGGTATGATGTTCACTCCTTGCTCCTTCATTATTTCATATCCAAAGTCGTTAGTGGTGTTGAAGAGTGCTAGATAACATATCCTCATATATTCTGGAAGATTTTCTATTTCAGAAATATCCCACCTGAAAAATTCAAATAGTTATAGATTCAATTAAAAATATTTTTTAAACTGATTTTAAGTTTTGAGTTTTATTATTAATAATACCATCTCTCTGGCTGATAAGATACCTATTCAAAATAATAATAATAATATTGAGTTTTTGAAGAGTGTACCCTAACATATAGTCAAGACATTTGTAGGTTAAGCCTTTTATGTCCATGGCTAAGAAATGCTATAAATAAGATGCTTTTAATGGTATAAGTGTTGAGGCCACGAACGAGTTCTACATTGGAAGTTTAAAGGGAGATCTAGAATTTATAAAGCACGTGGGTCGCTCCACCTAATTGGCTAGTTTTTTGGACTAGATACCTAGGTTTTAACAAGTGGTGTCAGAGCCAGGTCTCGGGCTACTTCATGTGGCCTTAGGAGATCTCCTAGGTAGACAGGATGGCTGGCCTCGTTCGAGGGAAGATTATTGGAGCTGCAAACGAGCCCCACATTAAAAGTGTAGAAGGAGATCTACGGATTTATAAAGAGCTTGAGTTATTCCATCCAACAAATTAGTCTTTTGAGTTGAATATCCAGATCCTAACATGTTATCCAAAATTCTAGTGAGAGAGAGAGGATACTTATCAACTGCATTAGTGAAGATCTCAAGTTCATCCATCAAACCATGGACATCATAAATGTCATCAACCAATGCAATGAACTGAGCGAGTTTCGAACATATGTCCCTAAAACGGTTGAATTGAGGTTCAAAGCATATTCCAATTGTCCATAGAAAACACTCTACGATACGATCCCTAGCGAAGTTTAATTTATTTGCAAGCTCCAACTTTCTCCACCAGCTGAAAAAATACATAAAACATTAGCAATACTAAAATAGAAAAAGATTTTCAAGTTGAAATGGTTCTCTATCTTTTCCATTAAAATGCCTTTCATAAATTGAGCAGTTTCTACGAGAGATGTGGAAAATGAATTCCTAAGAAAAGGGGCTTACCTCAAAGTTTTGTTTAGATCATTTTGGTGAATCGCCTGCACCATGTTGAAATCCAACTTGGCTAGTTCATTTAAAATGGAGCTCGCATACTTCTTTGTCTCATAGAAGTCTATGTACCATATGGACTCCACTCTTGGAAGCCTCCAACGCAGAGGAAACTCTAAGGAATGCTCTACCAGCTTTGAGAGCTCTTGGTCTATTTCCCCCTCAACATCCTTGAGATGCTCCAATGCAAATTGCTTGGCCCTATCTAGGATGTTTTCGGCTGCGAAACCGAGTTGCGAAGCTTCATACAAACTCAACAATCCCCTCGTGTCGCGGCAAAGATTTGTTTTGAAGTGACCCATCTCATCCATAAAGACTTTGAAGACATCTGAAAGCAAACTTGATCAAGTAAGACTGAGTTGAATGAAAATGATACACATGTAGGAAGGTTAGTTTACAACATGAGAGAATGTACCTTCAGTGACCTTGTAACCATGTTGCCTAAGAAGTCTAAAGCAAAGAGCTGTGGTATAGAGATCCTCTTTGAAGCCCAACTCATCTCCATCGATGGATGCAGATATAGTGTTCAACAATTCCTTGATTTCCAACTCAAAGTGATATGCGATGCCGAGACGTTGGATGTCGTTGATCAGCTCAAGTTGAGGTGATAGCCCAATTGCCGATTCGAGCAAATTCCTCGCATCTTCCTTCAGCTTCTCATGGTGTTCTTTGAATGCATCTCCCTGTTCAATTGGGTTCGATTTTCATTCTAGTTATGCATAAAAACAAAGGGATACAGAGATTTACCAAAACTGTGATTGCATACCTCACACTCGCTCTTTAATGGTTGCAACAAATTATGATCATAAAGGCTTGGCAAGTAATTTCCAGATCTCCTAACTACTTCTGGCTCCTCTGTGGCATCAGGAACCAAAGACACATTTGACAAAGGGGTGGAAAGTAAGAGTTGACGAAGGGCCATCTTCTTTCTTCTGGGGTTGATGATACTAACTTCTTTTCAGCTATCTATTTATAGATAGATGTGTGATGTTGATCGGTGAGGTCTTTCTTAGCAACCACGTTTACTTCTTATTAGGATAATATTTAGATGATATATATTGGCCTACAAAAGAAAATGTTGAAATTGAAAAGAGAAGATGAGTAGGACTCTGAGTCCTAACTCCATTAGGTCTCAGAGTCCTAACTCCATTGGGTCACAAAGTTCTAACTTAATGGGGTCTTAGAGTCCTAAATAGAACTCATACTTGTATTTTCTTTTATAAATATGTCTCTGATGTACATAGAAAAATACAGTGAAATAATATACTCTCTTTCTCTCATGGTTTTTTTCCCTTATAGGTTTTCCACTTAAATCCTGTGTTATGATGATTTGTGGTGTGTGATTTATGTTTCTACATGGTATCAGTCAGAATTCGATCCGAATCCACAACCTTCAATCCCACGGTAATTTCAGCCTCTCCGATCTGATCGAGAGGACTCATATTCCTCTCATTGGCTGTATCTCGGACACTTAGAACTGCCAGAGGAAGAGAGGATGAGTAGGACTCTGAGTCCTAACTCCATTAGGTCTCAGAGTCCTAACTCCATTGGGTCACAGAGTCCTAAATAGAACTCATACTTGTATTTTCTCTTATAAATATGTCTCTGATGTACATAGAAAAATACATTGAAATAATATACTCTCTTTCTCTCGTGGTTTTTTTCCCTTATGGGTTTTCCACGTAAATCCTGTGTTATGATGATTTGTGGTGTATGATTTATGTTTCTACAGAAAATATCGCAGATATTTTCAATACAGCTCGGCTCAAAATATTGGCTGAATGTTTTTAAAAAATTAAAAAATGGTGCTGGATCCCACCATAGTATTGGCCGATATTATATAAAATTTAAAAAAATAATATTTTTACCCCTGACAAAACATGTGATGCGTCGTGATTTTGCAATGCAGTTTCTTTGATAGTGCAATAAAGACAACTTGGCATTTGAACCACAAAAACATAGAGTTGAGATTTTTTTATTTTAATTTTTAGATTATCATGATCCACGAGGAAAAGAAATGCACGAAACTATTAAACTTTTTTTTATTGTAAGTTGGTCTCATTTGAAAATTTCTGATTCTCGATCTATTAACTGAAAATAATACACAGATTATATACAAAACCCTAATTAGGAAAAAGGACTAATCTACTGCTATTGAATCCTAACACTAATACAACTCCATACAATACAAACTGTAACATCACTCATCTCTCTAACTTAGACTCAGCCACAATATCTTATAACGGGAAAAAAATATCCAAACAACAACTCTATTAATTGCCATACCTAAAGAAATAGATTCTATTTTTTAATTGACCTTATGAATCATACATTCAACCACTCTATTAATTGCCATACCTAAAGAAATAGATTCTATTTTTCAATTGACCTTATGAATCATACATTCAACCACTCTGTTAAGTGCCGTTACTTTTTTCTTTTTATATATGTTCTCTGTATATTTTCAAAGGTCTACCCCTTCTCTGTATACCTACGACCTATAGCCTCTCAATTTTATATAATTAAGGATTTTTGGAGTTTTGCAGTTACTTCTCCAAATCACTTCTAATGAGTTTTTCTTAATTTGTCTTTTATTAAAATTAGTTTTAAACTTTCTATAATTCAGTCACTTTTAACTCTAACTAAGGGTGGCCATTCTCCCACGAGAGTTTTCTTTTCTCTCACACGGGATTTAGTGAAATACCCACTTTACTATTCCATTCGAAACATTATAAAAAAAATCGGATATTGACGCACTTCTCCAAAACAGCGAGCCGATCAATACAACTCCAAAACGGTGAGCCGTTTTGGTTTAGGGTTAACGTTGAGCCATTTTGGTTGTTGCATAAGGTGGGTTCAAAGCCGCATGCACCGCACCCTCCAGATCCACTTTGAGATATCTTTCATATCTGAAATATGAGGCAGTTATATATATATATATATATTTACATGTGAAAAATCGAAGGATATCCTCTATCAATAGCAATACTTGTTTTTAAATTTATTTATTTTTCCACATCTCTAAAGAAGGCCTACCCGAACGCTCATTTTCTGTAACGACCCGACCCTAACACAGGGCTTAGGGTCCAACTCAGTGTGATATTGTCCCCTCTGGGCCTCGCACACAAGCGAGCCCACACAGATTTGCTCTTGGGCCCTGGCCCACATGGCCCGGCCCAAAATGCGTCACACAAGAGTTGTGGGGGGTGGGCTCAAATAAACCCCCACTCCTTTCCTTTCCAAACCGATGTGGGACTCCCCACATCGGTGGTGTGTAGCTAAAGTGGCAGGGTATCACAATCACCGCACCCTTAGGCCTCGAGCCACCCTCGGCTCAACCCGGCCCAGCTCAACAACACCAGGGAAGGAGGAAAGCCTACACAGTCCGAGTGTAGAACCTCGGCTCCGATACCAAATTTGTAATGACCCGACCCGAACACAGGGTTTAGGGTCCAACTCAGTGTGATATTGTCTGCTCTGGGCCTCGCACAGAAGAGAGCCCGCACAGATTTGCTCTCGGGCCCGGGCCCACATGGCTAATAATTCAGCTCGTGTTAGCAACCAAATTCTTAATGACATCCGCAGCAGAATCTTCTTTCTCCTATCCAATGCCGACATCTAGAATGTGAGGAGTGCCTTCTCTGCCGCCTGGAACCTGCCACCCGTTGATTCCTTTCCATCTAAGCCTCTTGAGCCCAGATCTGTGGTGAATGCTTGTCCGTCCACTCCTTCGGGCTCCTTGATTATCGCCAAATTCTCCTCTGATAATACCATTCTCTTGTGTGCCAGATATTTGTGCTATGATACTGACATTCAGGCTTCTTTTGCATAAGCCCATCTCATCAGGAGATCACTCTCTCAATGCTCATCTTCACCAAGCATACTCTCCTGCATCTCTTAAAGCTAAACGCCCCTCTCAGTCATGTCACTCTTGGAGATGAAATTGCCTGTCTGATACCAAGTTTTAAATCTGGATCTTGGATCTTTCGAGGCCACCTCAATGCCATCAAAGCCATCCTCTCTAACTTCAACGCTGGTGATTTAACTTTTTCTAATTGTTAGAGCAGCTTGATTCCTACTCTTGCTGGCCTCCTCTCCGATGGATACTGTATAGGTATTTTCGCTGAGTCAACTGGCATCCCACAGTAGGATATCTGCCTTGCGTTTTCGCTGGTTTCGGATATTCTAGCATGTCCTGCTCCCTGTTTCTTTGCAGAGCTATCTTTGGTCCCCATGGGCCTGTCTTTTGTTATTTTTGACTTTTGGGCCTGGCCCGGGCTATGGGCTTTTCTTGTGTATATTTTCTTTGTACTCTCTTGAATGATATATATTAACCGATTCATTAAAAAAAAAATAATAATAAAACAATAAGTTGGAGCTTGTATTTTAATTAATCCAAACATATGTATCAAAAATTTGATGGCCGATACATATCGGCCTACATAAGGAAATATTGCTGATATTTTCGATACATCTCGGCTCAAAATATCGGCTGAATTTTTTTTTTTTAAAGTAAAAAACGGTGCTCAGTCCCACCATAATATCGGCCGGTATTATAAATTTTTCCTAAAAATATATATTTTCTTAAAAAACTATTTTTTAATTTTTTACTTCATATAAAATTTAAAAAAATAATATTTTTACCCCTGACAAACAATGTGATGCGTCGTGATTTTGCAATGCAAGTTCTTTGGTAGTGCAATAAAGACAAATTGGCATTTGAACTTGACAAAAAGATAGAGTTGAGATTTTTTTCTTTTAATTTTTAGATTATCATGATCCACGAGGAAAAGAAATGAACGAAACTATTTAACTTTTTTTTATTGTAAGTTGGTCTCATTTGAAAATTTCTGATTATCGATCTATTAACTGAAAATAACTGAAAATAATACACAGATTATACATAAAACCCTAATTAGGAAAAAGGACTAATCTGCTGCTATTGAATCCTAACACTAATACACCTCCATATAATACAAACTGTAACATCACTCATCTCTCTAACGTAGACTCAGCCACAATATCATATAACAGGAAAAAAGATCAAACAACAACTCTATTAATTGCCATACCTAAAGAAATAGATTCTATTTTTCAATTGACCTTATAAATCATACATTCAACGACTCCATTAATTGCCATTACCTTTTCTTTTTTTTTTTAATGTTCTCTTTGTATTTTCATCGGTCTACCCCTTCTCTATATACCTACGACCTATAGCCTCTCAATTTTATATAATTAAGGATTTTTGGAGCTTTCTAGTTACTTTTCCAATCACTTCTAATGAGTTTTTCTTAATTTGTCTTTTATTAAAATTAGTTTTAAACTTTCTATAATTCAATCACTTTTAACTCTAATTAAGGGTGGCCATTCTCCCATGAGAGTTTTCTTCTTTCACACGGGATTTAGTGAAATACCCACTTTACTATTCCGTTCGAAACATTATAAAAAAATTCGGACATTGGCGCACTTCTCCAAAACAGCGAGCCCATCAATACAACTCCAAAACGGGGAGCCGTTTTGGTTTAGGGTTAAGGTTAAGCCATTTTGGTTGTTGCATAAGGTGGGTTCAAAGCCGCATGCACCGCACCCTCTGGATCCACTTTGAGATATCTTTCATATCTGAAATATGAGGCAATTATATATATACACACACGTGTGGAAAATCGAAGGATATCCTCTATCAATATCAATACTTGTTTTTAAATTTATTTATTTTTTCCACATCTCTGAAGAAGGCCTACCCGCTCATTTTTGAACTGCTTCCACTGATCTGTATCGGTGTTCCATCTTCCCTTCTTCTACCCAGGCGCTCCATACCAGTTCTGCATGCAACCCGCCTGATCTTTATTGCAGTTTGGGCGCAAGGAGGACGCTTCAAACAACAATAGGAGAACAGAGGCATCGCCGGGTGCTGGAAGCAGGGGGCGTCGGCCTTGCTTCTGACTTGTAGGAAGAGAATAGAAAGAGAAGGTAGGGAAGAAAGGGGGAGAAAGAAGGAAGAAGAAGCACAACAACGAATGCTGCTCCAAAGGAGAAGAGACATGAAGAAGAGAAAGAAGAGAGCAGAAAGAGGTCGGGAGTCCACCCGTGAGGAAGAGAAGGAGAGGAGAGAGGTCAGGAAAATCCCAAAAGTAAATAGGCATTTTTTATTCAAATTCAGCAGTTGATGAGAGAAGAAGAATAAAGACAGAAAAATATAGGATTACTGCGTTGCATTTAAAACAGTATGAGATGAAAGTGATGAGATGTAAGGTGATTACATCTTCTTATATGGAATTGGTTCAATGAGTAAGGACTTGATGTTTCTTTCAGTGCCAACATTTGGACCGCCAAACCCATCACCGGTTTCGTATGTGCACTGGGACATTCTAAGAAGATGTACTGCAACATTGACGAAAGGTTGGTGATGAGGAGGAACTTCAACAAGATCTTCATTCAACTTCTTCCAATTCTCGCTGATTAGACTTTTAATATGCTCTCTAGCAGTAACCTCAGAGGCACCACTTTCATGCATGTAGCATTGGATGGCCTTTGGAACATCACCTCTCTTTAGCTCGTCCTGTGTTAGCAAGAAACCAAAAACAAAAGTTGATAATATTCATACCTGCAAATTTTGTTCATTTTTCAAAGACATTGAAGTAAATATAAATGGGAAACCAGTTTTGCTAACGGGTGGAATTTACTCTTACTTGATGAGCATCTAAGCATAGTCCCACAAAGTCTGGGTACCTTCGAGGTATGCAGTATGTAAACATATGTGCACCTTCTTTTTTATAGCCGATTTTTAAAGATGAGTGAGTATCAATGTCAGGGGTACTACAGGAATGGTCAGGTTCTTTGGTAGTGATGCGTCGTGATTTTGCAATGCGTCGTGATTTTGCAATGCAGTTTCTTTGGTAGTGCAATAAAGACAACTTGGCATTTGAACCACAAAAACATAGAGTTGAGATTTTTTTATTTTAATTTTTAGATTATCATGATCCACGAGGAAAAGAAATGCACGAAACTATTAAACTTTTTTTTATTGTAAGTTGGTCTCATTTGAAAATTTCTGATTATCGATCTATTAACTGAAAATAATACACAGATTATATACAAAACCCTAATTAGGAAAAAGGACTAATCTACTGCTATTGAATCCTAACACTAATACAACTCCATACAATACAAACTGTAACATCACTCATCTCTCTAACTTGGACTCAGCCACAATATCATATAAGGGAAAATAATATCCAAACAACAACTCTAACACGGAATACTGCTCAGCCCCATTCATTCGAATGAATGGATCATTCATTCGAATGAATGGTAATAAAATGACCTTCATTCTATCCATTCATTCGAATGAATGGTAATAAAATGACCTTCATTCTATCCATTCATTCGAATGAACCGACCATTCATTCGAATGAACGTTCAAAACGATCGGTAAACAAATAAACACGAATGAATGAGAGGACGTTCTCATATGATAAATTATTCGAATGATTCATCACGAATGAGATGAATCATTCGAATGATTCATGACTTACAGTATACATTATACAATACATTTATTTAAATCCTTTTAAAATTTCAAACTTATTTTTTAAGCACTGTGTATTTTCAAAAATTTTCAAATTGAATATCTAAACTAATTAAAATAACCTGATAAAAATACTTTAAGACTTTCAGGTCTTTTGACACTCCTAAATATTTAAAACACAGTATTTTACAAATAAGGGTATTCCTAGGCTGTGTCGAAAACACATTTAGGAGTGTCAAAAGACCTTAAAGTCTTAACGTATTTTTATTAAATTATTGTAATTAGTTTGGATATTTAATTTGAGAAATTTTAGAAATACACAGTGCTTAAAAAATAATGGTCTATGTTTTAAAATATAGACAGTTATTTTTAAGTACCGTGTATTTTCAAATTTTCTCAAATTGAATATCTGGACTAATTATGATAATCTGATAAAAATACTTTAAGACTTTAAGGTTCTTTAACACTCCTAAATGTGTTTTCGACACAGCCTAAGGATACCCGTATTTGTAAAATACTGTGTTTTAAATATTTAGGGGTGTCAAAAGACCTTGAAGTCTTAAAGTATTTTTATCAAGTTATTTTAATTAGTTTAGATATTCAATTTGAAATTTTTTTGAAATACACAGTGCTTAAAAAATAATGGTCTATGTTTTAAATATAGACAGTTATTTTTAAGCACTGTATATTTTCAAAATTTCTCAAATTGAATATCCAAACTAATTACGATAATCTGATAAAAATATTTTAAGACTTTAAAGTCTTTTGACACTCCTAAATGTGTTTTCGACACAGCCTAGGGATACCCTTATTTGTAAAATACTGTGCTTAAATATTTAGGAGTGTCAAAAGACCTTGAAGTCTTAAAGTATTTTTATCAGGTTATTTTAATTAGTTTAGATATTCAATTTGAAATTTTTTGAAAATACACAGTGCTTAAAAAATAAATTTTAAATTTTAAAAGGATTTAAATAAATGTATTGTATACTGTATACTGTAAGTCATGAATCATTCGAATGATTCATCTCATTCGTGATGAATCATTCGAATGATTCATCATATGAGAACGTCCTCTCATTCATTCGTGTTCATTCGAATGAACGAATGAACCGATCGTTCTGAACATTCATTCGAATGAACGGTCGGTTCATTCGAATGAATGGATAGAATGAAGGTCATTTTATTACTATTCATTCGAATGAATCATCCATTCATTCGAATGAATGGGGCTGAGCAGTATTCCGTGTTACTGTTCAGCCCATTTATTCAAATGAATTGAAAATACACTTAAGGATTCATTCAAATGAATGATTCATTCGAATGAATGCCAAAATGAACTGGGCATTCATTCGAATGAATGGAAATGCGGGGGTAAAATCATAATTTCACCCGAAAATCCAATTTCGAGTGTGTAAAGGCAAAATTTTCGGGTGTGTGTAAATGCTCCCCTAAAGAAATAGATTCTATTTTTCAATTGACCTTATGAATCATACATTCAACCACTCTATTAATTGCCATTATATATATTTTCAAAGGTCTATCCCTTCTCTGTATACTTTCAAAGGTCTACCCCTTCTCTGTATACCTACGACCTATAGCCTCTCAATTTTAATATAATTAAGGATTTTTGGAGTTTTCCAGTTACTTCTCCAAATCACTTCTAATGAGTTTTTCTTAATTTGTCTTTTATTAAAATTAGTTTTAAACTTTCTATAATTCAGTCACTTTTAACTCTAATTAAGGGTGGCCATTCTCCCACGAGAGTTTTCTTTTCTCTCACACGGGATTTAGTGAAATACCCACTTTACTATTCCGTTCGAAACATTATAAAAAAATTCGGATATTGACGCACTTCTCCAAAACAGTGAGCCGATCAATACAACTCTAAAACGGTGTGCCGTTTTGGATTAGGGTTAAGGTTGAGCCATTTTGGTTGTTGCATAAGGTGGGTTCAAAGCCGCATGCACCGCACCCTCCAGATCCACTTTGAGATATCTTTCATATCTAAAATATGAGGCAATTATATATATATATATATATATATATATATATATATATATATATATATATATATATATATATATTTACGTGTGGAAAATCGAAGGATATCCTCTATCAATAGCAATACTTGTTTTTAAATTTATTTATTTTTTCCACATCTCTGACGAAGGCCTACCCGAACGCTCATTTTCTGTAACGACCCGACCTGAACACAAGGCTTAGGGTCCAACTCAGTGTGATATTGTCCCCTCTGGGCCTCGCACACAAGCGAGCCCGCACAGATTTGCTCTTGGGCCCTAGCCCAAAATGCGTCACACAAGAGTTGTGGGGGGTGGGCTCAAATAAACCCCCACTCCTTTCCTTTCCAAACCGATGTGGGACTCCCCACATCGGTGGTGTGTAGCTAAAGTGGCAGGGTATCACAATCACCCCACCCTAAGGCCTCGAGCCGCCCTCGGCTCGACCCGGCCCAGCTCAACAACACCAGGGA
The DNA here is from genome assembly GCA_013350335.1 of Chimonanthus salicifolius. Taxonomy (NCBI): domain Eukaryota; kingdom Viridiplantae; phylum Streptophyta; class Magnoliopsida; order Laurales; family Calycanthaceae; genus Chimonanthus; species Chimonanthus salicifolius. The sequence goes on along the minus strand of CM023536.1, from coordinate 59,193,358 downwards.
AGGAGGAAAGCCTACACTGTCCGAGTGTAGAACCTCGGCTCTGATACCAAATTTGTAACGACCCGACCCGAACACAGGGCTTAGGGTCCAACTCAGTGTGATATTGTTCGCTTTGAACCTCGCACAGAAAAGAGCCCGCACGGATTTGCTCTTGGGCCCAGGCCCACACGGCCCGGCCCAAAATGCGTCACACAAGAGTTGTGGGGGGTGGCCTCAAATAAGCCCCCACTCCTTTCCTTTCCAAACCAATGTGGGACTCCCCACATTGATGGTGTGTAGCTAAATGGGCAGGGTATCACATTTTCGAACTGCATCCATGGATCTGCATCGGTGTTCCGTCTTCCCTTCTTCTACCCAGGCGCTCCATACGAGTTTTGCATGCAACCTACCTGATCTTTATCGCAGTTTGGCCAGGGCCGGCTCAATACAAGTTGAGGCCTAAGGCAAAAAATTTAAATGGGGCTTTCTTGGTATTTAACATATTATTATAAGTGATATTTAATTATATATAATAAAATGCTTAATTTAAAATATATTAATGGTAGGAAAGGTAGATTGGAGAGACTTGCTGCTCAGCTTGTTTTACCTGGGTTAATTTGGCATGTTTGGCATGAAAGGAATGAGAGAGTTTTTTCTTTCTCGACTAATAATTCAGATCGTGTAAGTAACCAAATTCTTAATGACATCCGCAACAGAATCTTCTTTCTCCTATCCAATGCCGACATCCAGAATGTGAGGAGTGCCTTCTCTGCCACCTGGAACTTGCCGCTCGTTGATTCCTTTCCATCTAAGCCTCCTGAGCCCAGATCTGTGGTGAATGCTTGTCCGTCTACTCCTTCGGGCTCCTTGATTATCGCCAAATTCTCCTCTGATAATACCATTCTCTTGTGTGCCAGATATTTGTGCTATGATACTAACACTTCAGGCTTCTTTTGCGTAAGCCCATCTCATCAGGAGATCACTCTCTCAATGCTCATCTTCACCAAGCATGCTCTCCTGCATCTCTTAAAGCTAAACGCCCCTCTCAGTTATGTCACTCTTGGAGATGAAATTGCCTGTCTGATACCAAGTTTTAAATCTGGATCTTGGATCTTTCGGGGCCACCTCAATGCCATCAAAGCCATCCTCTCTAACTTCAACGCTGGTGATTTAACTTTTTCTAATTGTTAGAGCAGCTTGATTCCTACTCTTGCTGGCCTCCTCTCGATGAATACTGTATAGGTATTTTCGCTGACTCAACTGGCATCCCACAGTAGGATATCTGCCTTGCGTTTTCGCTGGTTTTGGATATTCTAGCATGTTCTACTCCCTGTTTCTTTGCAGAGCTATCTTTGGTCCCCATGGGCCTGTCTTTTATTATTTTTGACTTTTGGGCCTGGCCCGGGCTATGGGCTTTTCTTGTGTATATTTTCTTTGGACTCTCTTGAATGATATATATTAACCGATTCATTCAAAAAAAAAAAATAATACTAAAACAATAAGTTGGAGCTTGTACTTTAATTAATCCAAACATATGTATCAGAAATTTGATAGCCGATACATATTGGCCTACATAAGGAAATATCGCCGATATTTTCGATACATCTCGGCTCAAAATATCGGCTGAATTTTTTTTTAAAGTAAAAAGCGGTGCTCAGTCCCACCATAATATCGGCTGGTATTATAAATTTTTCCTAAAAATATATATTTTCTTAAAAAACTATTTTTTAATTTTTTACTTCATATAAAATTTAAAAAAATAATATTTTTATCCCTGACAAACAATGTAATGTGTCGTGATTTTGCAATGCAAGTTCTTTGGTAGTGCAATAAAGACAAATTGGCATTTGAACTTGACAAAAAGATAGAGTTGAGATTTTTTTCTTTTAATTTTTAGATTATCATGATCCACGAGGAAAAGAAATGAACGAAACCATTTAACTTTTTTTTATTGTAAGTTGGTCTCATTTGAAAATTTCTGATTATCGATCTATTAATTGAAAATAATACACAGATTATATACAAAACCCTAATTAGGAAAAAGGACTAATCTACTGCTATTGAAGCCTAACACTAATACAACTCCATACAATACAAACTGTAACATCACTCATCTCTCTTAGACTCAGCCACAATATCATATAACAGGAAAAAAGATCAAACAACTCTATTAATTGCCATACCTAAAGAAATAGATTCTATTTTTCAATTGACCTTATAAATCATACATTCAACGACTCCATTAATTGCCATTACCTTTTCTTTCTCTTTGTATTTTCATCGGTCTACCCCTTCTCTATATACCTATGACCTATAGCCTCTCAATTTTATATAATTAAGGATTTTTGGAGCGTTCCAGTTACTTTTCCAATCACTTCTAATGAGTTTTTCCCACGAGAGTTTTCTTTTCTCTCACACAGGATTTAGTGAAATACCCACTTTACCATTCCGTTCGAAACATTATAAAAAAATTCGGATATTGACGCACTTCTCCAAAACAGCGAGCCGATCAATACAACTCCAAAACGGTGAGCCTTTTTGGTTTAGGGTTAAGGTTAAGCCATTCTGGTTGTTGCATAAGGTGGGTTCAAAGCCGCATGCACCGCACCCTCCGGATCCACTTTGAGATATCTTTCATATCTGAAATATGAGACAATTATATATATATACACACACACGTGTGGAAAATCGAAGGATATCCTCTATCAATGGCAGTACTTGTTTTTAAATTTATTTATTTTTTCCACATCTCTGAAGAAGGCCTACCCGAACGCTCATTTTCGAACTGCTTCCACGGATCTGCATCGGTGTTCCATCTTCCCTTCTTCTACCCAGGCGCTCCAAACCAGTTCTGCATGCAACCCACCTGATCTTTATCGAAGTTTGGGCGCAAGGAGGGCGCTTCAAACAACAATAGGAGAACAGAGGCATCGCCGGATGCTGGAAGCAGGGGCGTCGGCCTTGCTTCTGACTTGTAGGAAGAGAATAGAAAGAGAAGGTAGGGAAAAATGGGGGAGAAAGAAGGAAGAAGAAGCACAACAACGAATGCTGCTCCAAAGGAGAAGAGACATGAAGAAGAAAGCAGAAAGACGTCGGGAATCCACCCGTGAGGAAGAGAAGGAGAGGAGAGGTGAGGAAAATCCCGAAAGTAAATAGGCATTTTTTATTCAAAATCATCAGTAGATGAGAGAAGAAGAATAAAGACAAAAAAATATAGGATTACTTCGTTTCATTTAAAATAGTATGAGATGAAAGTGATGAGATGTAAGGTGATTACATCTTCTTATATGGAATTGGTTCAATGAGTAAGGACTTGATGTTTGTTTCAGTGCCTACGTTTGGACTGCCGAACCCATCACCGGTTTCGTATGTGCACTGGGACATTCTAAGAAGATTTACTGCAACACTGACGGAGCTAGCAAGACATCCAAGAATAATGAAGAAAACACAAGATGAAGTGAGGAGGATAGTCGGAAACAAGGGAAAGGTAGAGGAGGATGACCTCCCACAGCACCCTTCGACTACACCCACCGGTACCACTTCTCGTTCCACGAGAATCTATAAAGAAATGCATTCTTAACATTTATGAAATTCCTGCCAAAACATGGATTCTCATTAATACTTACGCAATAGGGCGAGACCCTGAGACATGGGACAAGCCCTTAGAATACAACCCCGAGAGGTTTGTAGGAACAGAAATTGACATTAAGGGTCCGGATTTTGAGCTATTGCCATTTGGAGGAGGGAGAAGGGGTTGTCCTGGCTATATTTTTGCTTTGGCTTCCATTGAACTTTCGTTGGCTGGGCTCTATATCATGTTGATTGGGAATTACCCCGTGGAGTCGAACCTAATGACGTGGATCTGGACGAGATCTTTGGACTAGCCACTAGGAAAAAGGTTCCCCTTATTCTCATTTCAAATGCAAATAGAGACTATGAATTCACAGAAGCAAGTTAGTAATTTGTGGGTACTTGTAATATATATCTCGACTTGCCAAGAGTAGGAATTCTACTTGCTTTTGTCGATGTTATGTTATAAATGGTTTATTATCATTTAATTTTTATATCTTCTGGTTAAGCAAAACGGAAAATACACTTTCACTAGATATTTTCTAGTATCTTTTTTGGTTTTGGGTGGCTTCTAAACTAAGTCCTTCATAATTGGGTCAGAAGTAGACTCGTATTTTTTTTAAGGAAACTGGTGCTAACCATTTGTTGGCTAAAACCACCAGGCTTAATTTCTAAACACGAATCATGGGCTTAAAAGCCCAGATCAAATTTCTCCCCATTTTGGTTGGGCCTGGAAGCTAAGGTCTAATTGAAACAGTTAATATAGGCAGGGTTAAAATAATGGTCAGTAACCCGTCTCAAGAAGCAGAAGTCCTAAGTTCAATTTCCACTCCACCTCAAAGGACAATTTCTTATTGAGTTACTCGGCGTGTGTGGGTAGAGAATCTTGCACAGTTCCACCCAGACGCTGCTGCGTTCTACACAACCAGTACCAACCCCCCACCCCCCAACCTGTTCATCGCCATTGTGTTGTCCACTTCTGCCACCAAATCTGCAGCCCTCCTCCATACACGACACCCTACAGATTCAAGACCAGGCCCACACAACAGATCGACGCCGTTCTCCTCCTCGCCAAACATCCTTCTTAGCCACTCCCAACCGTACCCTACAGCCAGGTATTGGGCCCCTACCTTCATCATTCTCCCACCATTCCACAGCTTAATTACCACACAGCCAATCCAGTCATCTCATCCCCTTGCTGCCTTACTCAATCTTCACACAGACCACTCCATTCACCCTCAAGTCTATCCAACCTACACATCCACCTTGGCGGTTTCAGTCTACTATGTCGAATGAGCTCTTACATTCCTAGAATAGAATTTTCCCCATTTAAAATATTGGATTTACATTGTAATTAAATTCTTTTCCTTATTTGTAATACATCTTTTCCCTATTAATACAATAAATCAGGGCCTCTCTCCTTATATTGACAGAACATATTTGTCTCTATTTTCATATTTAACATGGCATTAAGAGCCTAGTTCTATCATCATCGATTATTTTTCTCTCTTTTATTGTTAATTTATTTTTATTTTATTCTCCACCACTGCAACGTCCATCAGCGCTGCTCATCGTCTGCAGCACCGTTTCCGGCTGCCCTTTGAGGTTGCCGTCCCCATCCTTCTCCTCTGGATCTATCGATCGATTCCTGCAGTCTACAGATCTGATTGTAGATCAAGTTTTTTTTTTTCTCACCGTCTTTCCATTGCCAGATTTGCTCGCCAACAGTCACGGAGAACCCAGATCTTCACACCCACAGCAGTGTCGCACCTCTCTACCCACAGCGGGTTCAGTTCATCCACACTTCTCTGCAACTAGATCTGCTTGCCACCTTTTGCTGTCCGTTCATTCGCCGGCGATAAACACCGCATCGGTTGCAGAACCGAGGATCGCCGGAGACCAAAAAGTAAAAAAAAAAACAAAACAAATCAGTGCCGGGCCTTCAGCTAAATCCCAACAGACGGCCGAGGTCCACCCTTCTTCTACCTTCTCCGCCCTGCCAGTCTTCCGCCTGGCCCTCTTTCAGTTCGTCGGCAACAGTTCCGGTGTTGCAGCCCTGCATCTTTCGGTCTCACATAGACACAGCCAGACCAGGCCCAGTCTGTCCAGTCCATAGGCCCAGCCAGATCAGGCCCAGTCTGCCGGCCCAGTCTTGAAAAAAAGACCTAACCCATTTATAATTCTCTAATATATTGACTCCAAATGGAATTTTTAATAAAACCAAGCATATTTTCTCATGATGCTAGACAAACAGAAATTTTAATTATTTTGTTTATTATATAGAATATTCAAAAAGTATGAAATGAAAAAAATAATTCTATTTGTATTTATGTTATAAAATCTCAGTTAATTCTCTAGGATTGGTCCATTCAAGATAAATTTTAAGAGAGCACATATTAAAAAATAATTTTTTCAACGTATCCATCACCACCCTATTTCATATATCCTATTTCTTAGATATTTGACGAAATAGGCCATACACTGGACCATACAAGATACTGCAGATGATCTTCTCTTTTTAGAAACTAGTCAAATTATATAATTAAAGTGTCATTATAATGTGTACATTGTCTTGTATTTTAAAGGTTATTATCCTAATAATCATTAAAATGTTATTAAGTATTTTAAAAGTAAATGCACGTAACTAGTCTAAATGTCTAATTGTTGAGGACAAGAGCAAGGACCTCTTTAAATGGAAACCCAATATCGGTAAAATAAGGATTTGGAATGTCTATAGTGAAAGTACTTCAAGAAAAATAATTATTAGTAAAATATGAAATATATCTAATCATTTTTAAAAATAATTACGTTTTAAAATATTTTCCTTTGCAAATTCAAAAGAAAATGGCCCAGACACACAAATAAGGTTTTCAAGTTGACACGTAGAAATTGATTGGTACACTGATGTTTTTATTAATATTGAATATTATTCTACGATAAATTGAAAAACTCCCTACTTTTCTAAAAATCAATTAATTAAATCTGCAACGATGTGGTGCACTTTGTAGAGGATTATTACTAGAAGAAAACAGTTTTGAGGCCAAAACATAAACAATGGGTGGTGAAATTACATGGAATGGGCTGACTTTTCCCCAAATGGGCTGACTTTTCCCCAATTTTGACTTATACTTGCAAATATGTGTATGGATCTCTGTAATTTGACATTTTGACGAAGACATGGTAATCATAAGGATAATAATAATATTTCCAATAATTATAATTATATATATGTGGGGTGGTCCCTCATAGCATCTCGTTCGGAGGATTGAGATTGTGGTGTAGAAAATGAATGGTTGAATTGTATGAAGAAGATGAAGATCTCTAAGAGATTTGGTATTGAAGCAAGTAGTCGTTGGTGTTCAAATCTTGCAATAATCAGGATTAAAAATTCATTCAAAGCTAATCTCTTTTTGACTATTGAACTTTGGACTTATGAAAATTAAGGTTTTTCAAATCGAATGAAATACATGGGGAACTCATCCATCCCTTAGCACTGGATCCTACCCTTGTGGGCCGGGCCTCACATGGTTTAGGGCAAATTGTTGCTCATGGGAGAGATCCCTTACATTCAACAATTTTGAGGCCCAGCTTGGCCTATAATCAGCTTGGGTCAGCCCTTAAGGTGCAAGATCTATGCTTGGCATGGATTTAAATTGGGCCCTGTTATTTAGCATGAATTTGGGGTGGGCCCCAGTACTGTCTCTTGCGCCAATATTGTTGATCGTTCTGCCAAAGAACATCAACTTTTCCCCTATTTGAATGAGACTTTTTGCGGGGAAGTCGCATTTCTTCTACAGCAGGTTCCCCCTTTCAAAGGGGGTAGAATTCAGGGAATTGTGTTCCCATCCTCAGCTTTGGTGGTGTAGTTCACAAAACAGAACTACCAATTTCAGGTTCTCTTACCTGGAGGAGAAACACCTGTTTTAAGTTCTCATATAACCACAGGCCTTAGTCGGACAGAATTAGGATTTGTTTTGACAGTGGGCATCACGGGTAAAAAAAACGCTGGGCTCTAGATCTTGACGTGTCAGCCAAGATCTTGGTCTCAGAATATCAGTTGATATGGTGGATATTTCTCTCTCTTTTTCTTTTTTCTCAAATCTCAACTGTATCGACCGAGATCTTACTTGTACAGATGATATATCTCGCATCGACTGAGATATATCGAACGTCCTAACCTGTGATTGTTAGTTTCTCCACTTTTGTTCTTGTCATGTCTACTTCTACTTAACTTCAGATGAATGAACAAATGTAAATTACCAATTTTTTTTTTTTAAATTTATGTGTAGAAAACTATAAAAAATTCATAATAAAATTTTGAGAACTACTTTTAAAGTACACTAGGTAAGGTGATAAGAGTTCAAGTAGGTGACATCACGGGAGTTTAAAGGTGACACCTCCCACTTCTTAGAGTGAGATAATATGAATTGAACTGTATCCATCTGAATAACGTCTTAAAATGTTTAAACTATCAATTTTTCACTGAGTATTGCCTTTAAATGTCCGTACATGGGCAATTTCTTTGTGACAGGCACGACTCTCTGAAGTTCTGACGATGGAGGTACAATCTCAATTAAATTGTGGCCAACTCTGTTGATACTGCTGTAACATTTTTTTTTACTAGGCCGCCCGTTTATACACCAGTTTTTTTTTTTTTTTTTTTTCACGAGAGTTAATTTTCAGATTTTAAAAAAAATTATCATTTTACTCTTTCGTGTTTTATTCTTCAAACAATTTTTCTTGTCGAATTATTCAAAGGATTTTTCTTTTTTATTTTTCTCAGTTCTTTCGAATGATTTCACTGGACAATCAAATCATTTGAAGGATGATAACATCCTTGGAAGGAATGAATGATATTTTACATTAAAATTCTTTAAACAGTAAAATATCTTTTAAAATTTTAAAGTTATTTTTTAAGCACTATATATTTTTAAAATTTTTTAAATTAAATATTCAGACTAATTACGATAATATGATAAAAATACTTTAAGACTTCTAGGTCTTTTGACATTCCAAGATACTTAAAATACAGTGTTTTACAAATAAGAGTATTCCTCAGCTGGGAGTGTCAAAAGACCTTTAAGTCTTAAAGTATTTTTATCAGGTTATCGTAATTAGTCCGGATATTTAATTTGAGAAATTTTAGAAATACACAGTGCTTAAAAAATAATTTTAAAGATTTAAAGGAGATTTCATTATTTAAAAAGTTATTTCTTAAGTACTGTGTATTTTTAAAATTTCTCAAATTGAATATCCGGACTAATTACGATAGCATGATAAAAATACTTTAAGAATTCAAGATCTTTTAACACTCCCAAATGCTTAAAACACAGTATTTTACAAATAAGGGTACTCCCTCGGCTGTGCCAAAAACACATTTGGGAGTGTCAAAAGACCTTTAAGTCTCAAATTATTTTTATGATTATCGTAATTAGCCCAGATATTTAATTTGAAAATTTTTTAAAATACACAGTGCTTAAAAAATCACTTTAAAGTTTTAAAAAGAATTTTATTATTTAAAAAATTATTTTTTAAGCACTGTGTATTTCCAAAAATTCTCAAATTAAATATCCGGACTAGTTACGATAACCTGATAAAAATACTTTAAGACTTAAAGGTCTTTTGACACTCCCAAATATATATTAGACACAGCTGAGGGATACCCTTATTTGTAAAACACTGTATTTTAAGTATTTTGGAATGTCAAAAGACCTTAAAATCTTAAAGTATTTTTATCAGATTATCGTAATTAGTCTGGATATTTAATTTGAAAATTTTTAGAAATACACAGTGCTTAAAGAATAACTTTAAAATTTTAAAAGATATTTTACTGTTTAAAATTTTTAAAGAATTTTAATGTAGCATAACATTCATTCGTTCTAAGGATGTTATTATCGTTTGTTCTAAGGATGTTATGATCCTTCGAATGATTCAACTGCAAAAATCAAAAGAAAAATAGTCCGAACAATAAAACGTGGGAGGGCAAAATGGTAATTTCCCCTCAAAATCCAGAAATTGGTGTCTAGTGGGAAAAAAAAGCTGGTGTCTAAATGGGCGGCCTTGAATATATGCATTCTTACTCATTCATTTACCATTCCAATTTTGTGATTGCTTTTAGGAATGAGGAAAAAAGAGATAATTTAATTACTTTAATTGATTGAACATTTGTATCCTAATCAATTTACATCAAATTAAAAGATACACAATTACACATTAATAATCCGTAAGATAATCTTTTTACATCCTTAACCCTCTTGCTTTGGAGATATATTATATTTGAAAAACAAATACTTATAATGATTTTCAGGATTAACTTTTTCAATAAATAGCAGATTATATTTCCACACATTAACTTTTCCACACCATAAATTGTTATCATTAGTTTATTTTTTAAACTTATTTTCCTATTTAATTTCCAAAAAAAAAAAGCAAAACTTGAAAAAAATGATCTTTCCAGAAAATTGGAAGTTCCACTGTTGAAGAATGTCAGAATTCAGAAATCTATATGGGTGGTCAATAATTATGGCATTTAAATAACAAATCACTTTTCTTTATATTTCCAAACTTTTAATTTATGAATACGTTTAGGGAGCACTTACACACACCTGAAAATCCTGCTTCTACACAGCCGAAATCAGATTTTCGAGTGAAATTACAATTTTACCCCCACATTTCCAATCATTCGTATAAATATCCAGTTCATTTTGGCATTCATTCGAATGAATGCCGAAGTGTAATTTCAATTCATTCGCATGAATGGGCTGAGCAGTAACACGGAATACTGCTTAGCTTCATCCGAATGATTTTAAATAATAAAATTTATTTTAAAACTTTAAAGTTATTTTTTGAACAGTGTGTATTTTCAAAATTTCTCAAATTAAATATCCGGACTAATTACGATAATCTGATAAAAATACTTTAAGACTTTAAGGTCTTTTGAGACTCCCAAATATTTAAAACACAGTATTTTACAAATAAGAGTATCCCTAGGGTGTGCCGAAAACACATTTAGAAGTGTCAAAAGACCTTGAAGTCTTAAAGTATTTTTATCAGGTTATTGTAATTAGTCCGGATATTCAATTTGAGAAATTTTAGAAATAGACAGTGCTTAAAAAATAACTATCTATGTTTTAAAGAATATTTTATAGCATCGGCAACATAGACACTTATTTTTTAACATGAGTGAAATTTTGAAAATACACACTGCTCAGAAAATAACTTTAAAGTTTTAAAATAAATTTTATTATTTAAAATCATTCGAATGAATGAGCCTCATTCATTCGAATGATTAGTTCATTTGAATGAATGAGGCCCATTCATTCAGCAGTATTCCGTGTTACTGCTCAGCCCATTCATTCGAATGAATTGAAATTACACTTGGGCATTCATTCGAACTGGGCATTCATTCGAATGATTAGAAACGCGAGGGTAAAATCATAATTTCACCCGAAAATCCGATTTCGGGTGTGTAGAGGCAGAATTTCCAGGTGTGTGTAAGTGCTCCCATCTGTTTATCGCTTTTATTTCATTAATTTATTATTCCCCTCACGGTTTTTTTTTTCTTTATCTATTTGCATAATGCATTATCGTCGGTCATGTTTTTTTTGAAAAAAAAAATTGAGAATAAATAAAAGTAAATGAATTTGAACCTTGTCTCATTTTAATTAATTTTAATTTTATATTTTTGATGAAATAATGAATTTTAATTTTAAATCATTATCAGTGATGTAATTTAAATTGATAATATTAAATTTGACACCTTCAATAATAAGTTGAGTTAGATAGATGCAAATCAAAACTTTTTTTTTTCAATTTTGCGTTTGATTGGATATAAAAAAAATTAATTCAACTCAACTAAATCTAAATTTATACGAATATCACAAAAATATCAAACATAAATGAAATATTAGAACTGAGGCAACTTGAAATTGAATGGTGTGGACTGTGGAGTAATTTGGTCTATTTGTCTAATTTTTTTAAGAATCTCTTTGAAATTGGTTTAACACGTACCTTACTTGAATTCTAGTGAGTCAACTCAATCTGTCTCAGTCATTTGTTTATTTTTAAAATTATTATTACTGATATATAATCTTACGTATATAATTGATTAACAAATCTTACTTGTAAAAGGAAAAAGCAATTGGGTCACGTTTCTCTCAATTGAGTGGCGTTTTAAAACGCAACTCAAGTAGGAGAAGTGCAAAAGTAAATGTCCTTTTAAATTTTATTTTTCTCTTTTACTTACTAATGATGTTTTATTTCTCTTAGTATATTTTAATATTATGATATTAAAATTTTTTTTTACATGTATTAAAAAATGCTAATGCTAAATGATATTTAAGTCATAGAGAATGAAAAGATATAATATATATAATTATAATCCACACTTTATAACAAAAAATAAAAAAATTAGGGAGGAAACTTGGCTCAGATTGTAACTCGATCTGCATGATCAGATTCGAGAAATCAATGGACTAGATTATGTATTTATAAATTGAAGGTCAGATTGGGTTGGAAAAAATCATGCATGGAATTTAATTTAGACTAGCCTCGGAAATATACAAAATCTGAAGTTGATTTTTTTCCTCTAAATTTTAGCTAAAAATGGGTCGGGCTATCAGACCAGCAACTCAGAGTTGGGTCAGACCAACAATTTAGAATGAGTTGAATTGAACAATTCGGATCATTAACTTAGATCAGATATGATTGAATTGAGTTCAATAATATTTTATATAGAGTGAATTGAATTGATCAAAATCCTGTTAATCAGTCCGATTTTAGCACTAGAAAAAATCAATCACATATCAAAAAATTACTAAACTATACAGTACATAGAAAAGTGGAAGGCAAGAGTATAGACTTGTGAAAAAGTCCAAGTCAACTTATTTTAAATGATTTTTTTAGATATTAAATCTCTGTTTATAATTGAAATATAATAAGTTTACATTTTTAATATAAATTTAACTTTTCTAAAATTCTGATGGGCTGATGACATCAACTTCTCTGTGTTTTTTTTATTAACGTGTGGAAAATTTAGACACAGTCCTATTAAAACTTCCACGGATGAATTCACTGCCCTTAAAGCATACCAAAGTTAGGCCATAAAAGCACGAATCCGCCCTCTCTCTAAAGCGGAAGGCAATTAATTGAGTTTCTCTGTTTTATTTGAGAGCTTTTGTCAATTTTGACACATTCTTCCAAGATCCAATCCAAAGTCTTGCAAAAAATCCAATGTTTTAACCGGTGCCACATTTTTCACTGTTCATACTAATCGATATACTCTAAAATTTAATGGAAGGGTGTAAAATAAAAAATGATGATAAAAAAGATTTTCTTTTATACAAAATATTTAGTAAATTGTCGACGAATCTTAATAGAATCTCTTTTATTGGTGATTCGTATAATAAGTCATCATCATAGTTATGTACGTGGGATTTAAATATTGAATATTGTATTTGTTTTAATGCTAATTGTTAAATAGTTGATTAATACATTAAAAGCTTTAAAGATTATAGAATGTGAAGAATCAGATTCTTCAAACGTATATTATGCCAAGTTAATCTACACCCCAAACTAAGTGCCATCAGACACAGGATAAGTAATTCATGGATGTCAATATTAATGATTTAATGGACCAGATTAATCTATCTTGAGTCAAACACCAAACAAATACTACCACAATCAGATCAACATACACAAACCATAGACTCTCAAGCCCAACCCAGACCCACCGTTACTCCACTCTACTCCAGACATGAACCTCAGTTGTCATATATTTAAAAAATAAATAAATTAATACAGTCCAATCTAACTTAAAATAAATTTCAGTTGAGTTAGAATATTGGATAGAGTGTCTTAAAAATAGGTTGGGTTATCCTCTGCCGGGTGGCGTTCGGGCGGCGGTTTTCAGACGGTGGAGGGAAGAATCGGCTGAACCAGATACTGGCAGAAACGCAAGTAAGAACGTATCAGCTTCATGCAAATCTGAAAATGAAACTTCACCAACAAACTCTTCTTCTCTTAGGTTTTACCATCTTTTTCTTTTTACGTGGTCGTCTTTGCCGGGCCGGCTAGAAGCAAATGAGGTCCAAGACAAAAAAAATCTAAATACTCATTTTTCAAGTAAAACAAAGAAAAAAGAGAAAAAAAACTGCATCAGATATTTAAAAAATAAATAAAAAGGAGCCACCGTACTGCAAAAAAAGATGAAAGGAAGGAGAAAAAGGTGATGATAGAAATTAGAATAATAAAATTAGAAATTAGAAATTATAGGTTAAAATTTTGCTAAAGAATTTACAAAAGTCATATTTAAAAAAGTCTCAATTTTAAAGTCCCAAATTTTTTAATTTAAACCAACTTTTTTATTCATTTGGATTTTCATTTTAAAACAAAACAAATAAAAAATAAATTATCAATTTTAGATTTCAATTTTAAACTTTAAATTATTTGAAACAAATAAATAAAAAAATAATTAAATCTTTAAACCTTAATCCCATGAGACCTCACACCCCCCTCATTTAAACTATTTTCTTTCTTAACCCTCAGACCAACCAACCAAATCTCTAAATTCTTCTCTCAATCATCTTCTATCTACTTCTTTATTGCAGCAGCCACTCACCACTCTATTCTTGACTCTTTCTCTTTTTTATCCCTCTCTTCATCTCTCCTAACGTGGCCCTTCTTAAGTGGGAGCTAACTTGAAATGCTTTATGGTTCAGCCAGCCCTGCGTCTTTGCCCAGCACGTCCTTGTCTCCATTAAAATCTTTTCTAAACGATCAAAACAAGACAAAATTTATGATAAGACTGGGCAGATTTTATGTAAATTCAAAATATTTATTTATTTTATTATTTTTTAAATTTTAGTCGTACACGGTTCCTCTACTATTTTACCACATGACACTTTCATATCAAAGAAAGAGGAAAGGTTTTTGTGACGTGTGCCTAACTCTTTGATTTAATATATCTTAGAATTATATAAAAGATTCTTTTTAAATTTAGACTCAAACTTATTTATATTTATTTACTGCGTCTTTACTCAATGATATTTATTAAATAATTTAATTTTATTAAAAAATAAGAAGTAAGAATGAGTGAATAACCTATACTTTAAACAATTTGATAGTCAACTTATTGATCATTCATTGCCACGCACTTATCGACTAGTTCCATTAAATTAATGAGTTTACATTATTTAAATAATGATGACAATTTTTATTATATTAGATCAATTAATTTATTTTTGTACAGATAATTGGGTTTGGATTAGACACAATCAAATTGTGTGGCCAATAACCAAATAACCAAATAAATATTAAATCAAAGAAAAACTTGATTTGAATGTATTGAAATTTATATTTTAAGGTAAGATTTATTGGAGTCCCAAATATGAATTTGTAATTTCCAAATACAGGCACTGTTTGCAGGGTTGAGCATACCCGATTTCTTCTCGGGTCTGGAGTGGATCAACACTTTGACAGGGTTGAAGGGGAGGCTGGAGCGAAATTTGCAGGACTTGAGGACAGTCTGCGACGAGATCATCCAAGACCACGTGTCGGGTACAGTTTTGGATTTGGGTCGAGAGGATTTTCTACACGTTCTGCTCCGAGTTCAGAAAAGAGGAGATCTTCAGGTGCCCGTCACCGACGACAACGTCAAAGCACTCGTCCTGGTATTTAAATTCGTCACTGTATTTAGAGAAAAATTGGGGATCTATCCACTCTAATTTTAATAAGAAACTCTAATATAAGAAAGTGACATAATTGAGTCATGCAGTTCTTAGTACGCCAATGCAATTTATCGTATAATTTGTGGTGTCATTAATGAACAAATACTACATGAAGAAATTAAGGGATTTTAAGTCAATGATGGTTCTTCATATGGTTTAACCTTCTAAAATTATATTAAATGTCTTTGGTTTGACTATTTTTGGACTTATCTCATATACTGAAGTTTGCAGATTTGTTCGTGCATCTATAAGATTAGTCTCACTTCCAATATAAAGTGAAGATACTCATGTTATTAAAAAAAAAAAAATGCATAGTTGTGGAATGAAATAAACTAAAAATAACTTTTGATAAAAGGATCTACTAATTTTAGATGTTAGAGATCTATAATCATACTTAAGATATCAAATCCAATTTGTTAACATCCTTAATCTCTCAGTTAACTTTTCTTTAAAAATTTCAGGACATGTTTGTTGCTGGAACTGATACAACATCAGCCACACTTGAATGGACAATGATGGAGCTAGCAAGACATCCAAGAATAATGAAGAAAACACAAGATGAAGTGAGGAGGATAGTCGAAAACAAGGGAAAGGTAGAGGAGGATGACCTCCCACAGCTTCATTACTTGAAGGCAGTGATAAAAGAGACCCTTCGACTCCACCCACCAGTACCACTTCTCGTTCCACGAGAATCTATGGAGAAATGCATTCTTGATATCTACGAAATTCCTGCCAAAACACGGGTTCTCATTAATACTTACGCAATAGGGCGAGACCCTGAGACATGGGACAAACCCTTAGAATACAACCCTAAGAGGTTTGTAGGAACAAAACTTGACATTAAGGGTCAGGATTTTGAGCTATTGCCATTTGGTGGAGGGAGAAGGGGTTGCCCTGGCTATACTTTTGCTTTGGCTACCATTGAACTTTCGTTGGCGGAGCTCTTATATCATTTTGATTGGGAATTACCATGTGGAGTTGAACCTAATGATGTGGACCTGGACGAGATCTTTGGGCAAGCCACAAGGAAAAAGGTTCCCCTTATTCTCATTTCAAATGCAAATAGAGACTACGAATTCAAAGAAGCAAGTTAGTAATTTGTGGGTACTTGTATTCTTGTAATATATATATCTCGACTTGCCAAGAGCAGGAACTCTACTTACTTTTGTCGATGTTTATGTTATAAATGGTTTATTATCATTTAATTTTTATATTTTCTGGTTAAGTAAAACGGAAAATACACTTTAACTAGCTATTTTCTAGCCTCTTTTCTGGTTTTGGTTGGTTGATTGTTAGCTTGCTATTTGCCTCCGACTGGCTTCTAAACTAAGTCCTTCATAATTGGGTTAGAAGTAGACTCGAATTGGATTACAACTATGGAATCTCAGTTCGGGTAGTGTCTTAGATGCTAACCATTTGTTGGCTAAAACCACCAGGCTTAATTTCCAAACACAAATCACAGGCCTAAAAGCCCAGATCAAATTTCACTCCATTTTGGTTGGGCGTGGTAGCTAAGGTCTAATTGAAACAGTTAATACAGGCAGGGTTGGAGTAATGGTCAGGAATCCCTCTTAAGAAGCAGAAACCCTGAGTTCGATTTCCACTCCACCTCAAAGGACAACTCCCTATTGAGTTACTCGGCGTGTGTGGGTAGAGAATCTTGTACGTGTCCCGAGGATTAGTCAGGACACCTTAGTTATATATATAGACAGGGTTTTCCGTGGGCTTGGTAAGGGCCTTAAAAGAGCCCGAATTTGAATAGGCCTAACTTAAAAAATCAGCCTAGGTCAGTTCAATGAAACTTTTGTGGGTTTAATGAATGACTAGACTTATCCGTTCCAGCTAACCAACCATTGGGTGCTTATAACTTCAATCCAGAAAGTCCATTTTTTTTTTTTTTTATCAAATTGGAACCATCTCTCACTGAATTTGCCTTAGCAGTTGGGACATTGCAATTGACATCTTCTCTACAATTTACTCTCTTTTTTCTATAACAAACGATTGTCAATACTAAATAGGTTCGGTCATTCTATCTTCCTATCATTGGCTCGATTGAGCCAAATTTCAGGAAGGCATGGTCCTGTTTTGTAATTTTTTGTTGTTAATTTGTATGTGGTTAATGTTGATTATTTTGGCCCAATTTGGCTAGTTTTGGCCTGGCTCAATTTGTTTCTTTTTTTTTTTTATGAAAAACTATATAAGGTGAGAGAGAAGGGTAGAGAGCCTGAATGGTATCCACTTTTTCAAATCAATGAATTTTCCCTTTGTGTTGTCTGTGAAGTAGTCTTTAGGCTGAACCACGTAAATATGTATCTCTTGTGTGGATGCTTGATTTTTTGCATTTGATTTGTGATTAATTTGCAAAAAGGGTAATTTGGAAAGACCCCTCAATCTTATATCTCAATTGCAAAAATTATTCCAATTGTTTCAATACTATAGGATCCATTCTTAATTTTTATTAATTGTAAATTCCATTATTTCATCATTTTAAACGCTCAAAGTCTCTCAATGTTTAAAAAGGTGTTGGGGTTGAGAGCGAGTCCCACATTGGAAGTGTAGATGGAGATGTAGAAATTTATAAAAGATTTAGGTCACTCTATTTAATAGGCTAGTCTTTTGGGATAGATATCCAGCTCGCACATGTTGACTCAGGAGATCCTTTAGATAGACGTGATAGCTGGTGTCGTTCGAGAGGAGAAATTTTGGGGCTGTAAACAAGTCCCACATTAGAAATGTAGAATAAGATATAGATATTTATAAAGAACTTGAGTCACCCCACCTAATAGACTAGTTTTTCGAATTAAAAACTCATGTTCTAACAAAAGACACACTATTAAAATACTTTTATAACAATATTAACCTACTAAGATCATCCATCAGCTATAGACTAGTTCGTACAATTTGTTTGATATATTTAAAAATCACATAGATAAAAATCATATAGATCGGAGATGAGTGACAAGAGAAATGTTATGGTGTGACCAAGATTTTTACTCGAAACTTATAATGATATTGCATTAGACTCTTTATTTCATCTTTTATTCTACCTAATTATGGTGTGATTATTGATTTATATTAAATGTTAATAGAGTTCGAACCTACGACAAATGAGATAACAAATAAGATAGAAAGAGAAAATATAACTTTCTAGCCATGTTACAAGCATTCATTATCATATATATTTCTATTCTATAAGTTGACAGTGACTGCTCCTACTCAAAGTAAGAACAAATTGAAATTTTCCTAAAAAATTGATTCATTGGAATTTGGAAATGAAGCAACAGTTTTTGTCTAGAACTGATATCTATATTTTTCAAAAGAATAATAATTAAAAAACAAATCTCATCATATCTTCAATGAGCCTTTCCGTTGCGAAAATTAAAGTCGGGCCGAGCGGCCATGCATTTGTTGCCGTTTCTCCTCTGGCCGTCGTCAGTGGCCTCCACGCGTCTGAGCATTCCCCGTCGCTGCTGGACAACAAAGGCTACGTTGGCGGAGCATCACTGGCAGCTGAAATTTGTCGTCTATCCATTTCCATCGCCTTATATACCCATTTGGGCTTTCCTCTGTTCTTACCATCTTCAACACCCATATCGCCACCCAAATCCGCCATGGAATTTCTCAATCTCTCGCCTTTAACCACTCTCTTCCTTCTCCTTTCCCTCTTCCTAGCGGTTCTTCTGCAGAGACGACGATTTTCCGTTTCACCGAAATTACCACCTTCTCCACCCAAGCTACCCATTATTGGTCACTTGCACCTACTCACTGACATGCCCCACCACGCCCTCCTCCAACTCGCCCGTCAACTCGGCCCAATCGTCTACCTCCAACTCGGCCAACTCCCAACCGTCGTTGTCTCGTCCCCTCAGCTCGCTCGAGAGATCTTCAAGACACACGACCATGTCTTTTCCAGCAGGCCCGAGACCATAGCAGCAGAGTACCTCTCGTTTGGATGTTCTGGCCTCACCTTCTCTCCCTACGGGCCCTTCTGGCGCCAGGCCCGAAAGATCTGCGTCACTTCCTTACTCAGCCACAAGCGGGTCGATTCGTTCCAATATATCCGAGACAAGGAGGTTAACCGGTTGCTATCGTCCTTGTCGGCCATTTCAGGCTCCGAAACCGACGTAAGCGAGCATCTGTTCTCGCTGTCAAACGATATCCTCTGCCTGGTGGCGTTTGGGCGGCGGTTTTCTGAGTGGAGAGGGAAGGATCAGATGCAAGAGATGTTTACCGAAGCAGAGGTAGGAGATATGGCGTCGTTATGAGTTATGACAGTTGATTTGGCACAGGCGTTTTTTTTTTTTTAAATTAAAATAGCATTTTTTAATTTAATTTATTTCTAATTTTTATTATTAAGTTCAAATATTTTGTGAAGTTGGAAATGTTAATATCTTAGAACTTAAATTCGGGTAAGATCAAGTCGGATTTTAATAAATCCAATGTAAATCATTTTAAAATTTATTGAACTAGATTCGACCAACTCGAATTGTTCACTTGAATTACTCAATCAGACCCGACCTGAATTTCTGACCTCATTCAATCAGACCCGACCTGAATTTCTGACCTCATTCAATCCAAGTGCCGTTTTATAACATGACTCACTTGAGTTGAGTCGAGTTACGTCGAGTCTGATCGAATTGATCTTAATTTTCTCACTTGACTCCGATCTGAATTTCATACTGATCTTAATTTTCTCACTTGACTCCGATGTGAATTTCATACGAGTTTTATTTTCTCAACCCAGCCGAATCCGAAATATATAAATACATAATCAAAATCCACTAATTTCTCGGATCAAGCTATGCAGGTTGAATTAAAACGCAGGTTGAATTAAAACCCGACCCAAGTTTCACCCCTAATTGATTTGCATTTTCAAATGTAGGCACTGTTCGCGGGTTTCAGCATAGCGGATTTCTTCCCTGGTTTGGAGTGGGTCAACACATTGAGTGGGTTGAAAGGGAGGCTGAAACGAAATATGGATTTTTTGAGGGCCTACTGCGACGAGATTATCCAAGAACATGTATCGGGTCAACGAGAGGATTCTTATTCGGGTCGAGAGGATTTCGTGGATGTCATGCTACGGGTACAAAAGGGCGGGGATCTTGATGTGCCCATCACTGACGACAACATTAAAGGAGTCGTTCTGGTATTTTACTTCCGCCTTATATCTATTTTATATTTCCTTTTACAACCTTTCAGAATCTTTTATCCATTCAATTTTGTTAGTTGTAGCACTTGTTGGCTTTGAGTTTATGAATGCCCCTACCACCTCCATCATTATTACTAATATATTTTACAAAGCAGAGTGTTGGTTGATTTAAATTATTTACAAAGCAGAGTGTGGGTTAATTAAGTGCTTCATATATGTTTAAAATACTGATTCATATCTATTAATAAAAATTATAACTTATCCAACAGAAAAATAGAACTGATTAGGATTCGATTATGAGTAGTGTCCACAAATTTGTACTGTAATAATGCAATGAATACTCCAATAAATGTTATGAGACTCATTTACCTGCATGTATGTTCAATTATTGGAGGTAAATACCACATAATAATTTCAATTAATTTTATTTAGTGAAATGATTTGTTTTGCATCTTTTATGATGTGCACTTAGTTCACCAATGATAATTTTTGTGGGTCTATCACAAAGATTTACATTTGTATACTGCAAAGTGATTAAATGTCCCACTTCATTGATAAACTAATGACTCTATATAATACTTGAGAAACCCTTTTCTCAAAGATGATGTTTTGAGAGCAAGTTCTATCTTAAGAATTCTATCATATCATAGTTTTCTAATCTGATATTAGAATGAGTTTCATATATAACCATAGGGCCTAGCTTGTACATGAGGACGGATGTGAAGTGACAAAAAGTCTCACTATTCTTTCAACGGCTAACGGCTAACTTTTGAGAGTGAGTTTTACTTCAATAATGTTATTATTTTTTAGTTTTCTAACAAGCAAAAAATGATCTTTGAGCCCATCCATATTACATTCACATATGTAATTTGGTCTCTCTCTGTGTCCATAGAATCTAAATCTGCAAGTACATATAGGACATGTTCGTAGCTGGAACTGATACAACCACCGCCACACTTGAATGGACAATGACTGAACTAGCAAGACATCCAAGAGTAATGAAGAAAGCACAAGATGAAGTGAGGTGGATGTTCAGAAACAAAGGCAAGGTAGAGGAGGATGACCTGGTACATCTTCCTTACACGAAGGCAGTGATAAAAGAGACCTTCCGTTTGCACCCACCTGTACCGCTCCTTGTCCCGAGAGAATCCATGGAGAAATGTATTCTTGACACCTATGAAATCCCCGCAAAATCACGTATTATGATTAATACTTACGCCATGGGGCGAGACCCTCAAATTTGGGAGAAGCCATTGGAGTACTATCCAGAGAGGTTTGAAGGGGTAGATATCGATCTTAAGGGCCAGAACTTTGAGCTATTGCCATTCGGCGGAGGGAGGAGGAGCTGCCCCGGCTATGCTTTTGGATTGGCTACTATTGAGATTACATTGGCCAGGCTTTTATATCATTTTGATTGGAAATTGCCAGTTGGTGTTGGAGTTGATGATGTGGACTTGAGTGAGGTCTTTGGGCTGACCACTAGGAAAAGGGCTCCCCTTATTCTTGTTCCAAAAGTGAATCAGGACTATGAATTCAAGGAAGCAAATTAGATGAATGAGTACTTTTCATTTAATATATGGAATTGCTGTGTGTAGATCAACAGGACTTGGGAAAACAAGAATTGTAGTTCCTTTTATTGATATTTATTGATGACTCTAAGTTTGCTATCTATGCTTTTTCTTGCATGAGTAATTTAACTTGTTAAATAGATTGTTGAGTTGGATAAAAAATTTAAGCGGGAAAAGGTCGGAATAATTAATTTAATTTATTGGTTAAATTGGTAAGAAAAGTTCTAAGTGTTAACATTGGTTGTTTTGAGTTCTATAAGTTGTAAATTTTCTAACGTGTGAAGTTGACTTGACGATTAAGAATCTGCATAAGATGTAAGAGGTTTTGGGTTCAAGTTACTCTCAATACAAAATGGGTCATTTCTCATAATATTACATAGTATGTGGATTGAGAGGTTTAAACAAAATGGGTCATTTCTTATAATATTACCCTATATATGGATTGGGAGGTTTAAACATTTCTCAAAGATTAGTAAGATATTCTATAAAGTCTGGACAACTTAGTATTAATTTTTTTTTTTTTATAAATTTACTTATTCATGGCTTGTAATGGAAAATGAGTTGGTTTGTAGGAAAATTTGGCCTTCATGTCATCCAAATTTCTAGAATAATTTGTATAAATAAATATGAAATCGAAGTTCAATTGTGAACTTCTTTAATCTCCCCACATATCATTCTCACTCTAATTGTCAAATGTTCATAAATTTCCTATCTAACCCAACATATTTACTTAAAATGAATTTATTTGTCAAAGCTTTTCAAGTTATATGCCATGGCATCTTACGATAGGCCTTTTCTAAGTCTTGAAAATTATATACAAAATTTTCTTTTCTTCCTAAACTTCTCTACTTCTTGTCTTGAAAGAACATTTTCCTAAACTTTGCATCTATTTTTATGTGTATTTCACTCTTGCATTCCATATTTAATGAGTCTCTCTAAAATACCATTCCCATCTATCCCTTATTCTTTATGTTTGGCAAGCTTTATATTCCCTTATTTATTTACTTAATACACTTTACATGATCTAGGTATTTACTTCTCATCTCTCTAACCTTGGGAGCCTTGCATATGTCATTTTCTCTTTCTTTACTTTCTAATTTTTTATACAAAGACATTATAAGTTTTATACTCAGCATTGCTATAGGCGTTGTTTGCATCTCTTTTAACTATTTTGTAACTGTTAATATCTACTAATATCCTAATTTTTGGCATTTCTTAAACTGATAATTCTTTCCCCTTTTAGCTTTTGAGTTCCACCACCTTCTTTTTTTTATTTATGTATTTATTATTCAGTATTTTTTCAACTCATTTTATACCACTAGCTATATTATCTCACATTTTGTAGAGACTCAAGTCCATATCCCTGTTGGGAGGAACCATCTTTCCTACCTCATGAAAACATTGTGACACCCCGGATTTTTAAAGATTATTAAAATTAAATTTATATTAATTAATTGATATTAATGGGGATTAATCAATTAATTAGAGAAAATAAGAGGAAGATTAATTGAGAAAATTAATCTATAAATTAATGTCGGGTATCATGAACGGAAATCTAACATATAAGATTTAATAAAAAATGATTGGGTGATGATGTGTCACGCCAAGTCAAAAAGGACCCGAATGAAATATCCTAAAGACTCAAGGGCATAAGGGGAATGGAAAAGCCCAGATAAGTGTTTGACCAAGTCATACGATGGCATGAATAGTAACCGTAAATAGTAAGTGTGAATAGTGTTCTTATTCATCAGGCTCACCGCACTCCAAAGACTCCCACTTCCCCACCTTGCATAGATGCGGCAGTCTCTCCCTTCTTTATCATAAGCACACCGCAATCTTCCTCTTCTTTGCTTCATAGTGCAAACTCCATACACCCTAAATTCCCCACTGAGAAACCTATCTCCTCATCGTGAAAGCAAGGAAAAGGAAGGAAAAGATAAGAAGGAAAAGCGAAGGGAAGAGGAAAAAGGGAATACATAAAGCGTCTAGAAAGGTTGGTTCAATTTTTAATATTAGTATTTAAATTTAAATAAGAGTCTAGGGTGATTTAGAATCAACCCTGGACGGATTCGGATTAATGGAATGAAAATGGGACTGATTTGGAAATTATTGGGTATTCGCCCCAATTCAAGAATCAGGTTCAAATCCCTGAAAGTATTTATTAAATTGGGATTGTGAAAGGGGATTGAAATTAAATTAAATTGGGATTGTGAAAGGGGATTGGAATTAATTAAGAAAAGATCATTTTAATTTATTATTATTAATTACTGTTCTTCCCATATTTAATGAGTTCTTTTATAAATATTTTATTAGAAAGAATATAAGGATAAAAGATAAAGGGATTTTCAATTCCCGTTTGGGGAAAACTGGTTCAAAGTTTAAAGCTTTGTACTTTTAATCCCTGCCCTTCCTTCTCTTTTATGGGCATTTTATTATGCAAATAATGAAGGTGAAAGAGAAAGGAAAGGAAAGAATGAGAAGGGAAAGAAAAGAATGAGAAGGAACAAGGAAGATGAAGGAAAAGGTAATCTCCATTTACAGGTTTTCCCACTCTATGCATACCCAATCTCTGATTTCATGGGTTTTTCTGTTACTGGTTTGAAGTAATAATAAAAAGAAAAACAAATCTTATCATAGGAGGAGGAATTCTCAAATGCCTATGTCATGGGTTCCCTTCTTGATAAGTATATCAAATGCAATGTGACAAATACAAGTGTTGTAGCTGCTACTTTTGAAAAACACTTGCAGATATATGGAAGAGATGGAAGGCATGGATATGTTTAATTGGGACAGATAATGAGAAACTGATGGTGAAGTTTCCTGGAGACAAAGACTGTATGTGGGGACCTCATAGCAGTTGTTGATTGCACTCGTCTAGCAGTATGTGCAAAGTAGGATTGGTTTACTAGTTGCTTACCATATTATTTAGGCAATCCTGCAAAAGATGAACTGATCTGTTCCACCTGATTTGCCTCTGTTCACTATTCCCTTACCTTGAGCTCCGCTGTGTATGTTTTCAAACATCTATATGTAGACCACTTATTGAAGAGTTGTGAACTTTCAATCTGTAATATTATTGGGAGATGATCCCCAATGGGGCCATGACAATCAGGTGTATATTACTGATTAGTTGGTCATTCTTGTATAGAAAGGAAATCCATCTATTTAGTATTGCAACATGAATCAAACAGTTGAAAATAAAAAGTAGGAGGTGGTTTGCAGTGGCCATAGTTTGTCATGTCTTTCAAAGGTGGGCCTGTATTGCAATCTACATAGATCATTTTTGAAATTCTTATTTGGTCTTTTGCCACTTATTTGTTACCAGCACATTAATAACTAGATATTCATGAGTCCCAACAAATGACATCATTCTGCAATAAGCTCGGGTAAAGGGCTGACTTGATTTCCAATCTAAATAGCTTGGGAGTTTGGGTGTTGGGATGTCCCTTCATTCCTACTGCTGCAAAACTACAGTGGAATTGACAAACACTGTCTGCAATGTGCTTATCGATCTGCACATGAAGTGTGGACAAATGGGTGATGGTGTTGTCTTATTTGAAAACGTACCTTATAGAGATCTTGTCTCCTTGAATATTATGATTGCTGGATATTGTATGAACAATCATCCGGATAAGCCATATCATTGTTTAAAGAAATGAAGCTTAGTGATTTAGATGGAGATAGGGTGACTTGGGTTAGCTTGATGTCAGTATGCAGTCATAGTCGAGATCGTGAGATAAGAAGGATGGATTTGGGTTTATTTTTAATGATGATCTAGGCAATGGTCAGATGGATAAGTTACTGAGACCCAGACTTATAAGATTTTATTAAAAGTTTCATAACAACAAATAGGCCCATGGTTTAATGTAAGACATTTACATATGTAATAACTAAGAGATAAACATGAGATTAAGAGTCGAAAGTCATTGAATTAAATTAAGAATAATTATATCATGTATTCTTGTGTGACATGTATGGAAAATGAAAGAAGAATCGAAAGCAAACCCGGTAGCACCGAGCTAGTTGTGGATTAACTTCATTTGCTGATCGGCTAGGATCAAGTAGGTTTTCCTACTTTCTTGATGTATCTCATGACTATTATGTATGTGGAGATTATATTTAATTTCAAGGCATATTTTGAATGATTTATCGATGCATGAGCATGAAAGCATGCATCTGGTAGGGATGAGAATAGTTGAGATAATAGTTAGAGGATGTTAAACTCTAACATGAGAAATATGAAATACCATAACTATTCGGTATGGCTGCGTCCATGAACACAGGAATTGGGGAATTAAGATGGGCTCAAAGCTCCTGGGTGAGAGACCCGAAACCTGCGCAGGATAGTATGGGTGATAGTATACCCCTGGTAACTCCAGTTAAATATAGGAATTGGGTATTAGCTCCCATCTGGTGCCCCAGGAAAACTACGGACATAATGGCCAATGATTAGAACTGTTTGAAAGTGTGATATAAGGAAATGCATGGGCATGAGAGGGGTTTGCATTGATTCATGTACCATGGCATTTGCATCATGTTGATTTAATGAGTTATCAAAAGTATGTTGATTATGAATTGATTTATGAGATGAATATGAACTGATTTCAAATGCTTTATATATATGAGATGAGAATTGATTTTAAATATGGGGTGGGGATGATTTCAACTGAATTATATGATATAAAGAACTGTATATGTTTTCCCCGATTTTATATATGTCATGTTGATACCCACTTTGATGGAAATCCTACTGGGCGTTGACTAAGCCCACAATATTCTATTCTTTTAGAAGTTAGTACAAGAAAGGAGAAAGGTGACGAGGCAGGACCAAGTACCAGCCATGCATAGAGGAGGATGGCACAAGATGAGAATGGCGAAGAGTCTACTTGTTAATATTAGTAGAGAATGAACAATTAAGTATGATTGAGTTAATTGAGAATTTAGGTTATTGTAATTAAACCTTTGATTTGAGTAACAGATATTATGGAGATTATGCTTTGCTTAGATTGAGAGAAATTGAATGATGAATTTAAATAGATGTACTTATATTTCAGCATTATTGTAAGTTAGTGTGTTGCTATGTTTACGTTGAGTCTTTCTATGTGCACACACTGGTTGGGCTAGTTAAGGGTCGAATCTTCAGATTCGGACTTGACTCGAATAGTGGCACTCTCCTCTTTCTTCAAGTTGTTAAATAAAATAAAAAATACTCTGAAATTTAGGGAGAAAAGGGAGGGGCGCTACAAAACATCAATATTGAAGATAGAAAAAAAAAAAAAGGAAATCAACACATAGAAACAAACCACAGCACAATGATGTTACGTGGTCTCCTTTTGGTACATCCATGGAGATAGAACTGATCCACTATGCTTAAAGGCGAAAAAAAAAGAAGGGACGGTACTCATTACAGATCTCTCTCACAAAATGAAAATATACACTATCCTAATTAGGGTTTACATAGACGTAATGTAAAATTCTGCCTCATTTCAAGTAAGGATTATTTCTCTAAAACTTTGTGCCTCATCTCCCTTAAACTTTCAGGTTCTACCACCTTAGTTTTGAAGAATTCCTCGCTGTTTTATTTATTGTTCGACTTAATATAAATACATGTTTGCATATGTTTTGCATTTACACGTATTATATTGTATGATGAATATTCTATGAATATCTTACTTTGGTTGAATTGAGATTGAATAAATAGGCATTCTTTATTCAAAATCAGCAGTAGATGAGAGAAGAATAATAAAGACGAAAAATATATCCATATGGGAGTATCTCAATTAGTTACCTCCCGCCTCAGAAAGCGAGAGGTCACGGATTTGAGCTCCCATGACCTAATCTTGGTGTGCCTTAGGGGTAGGAGTCCACCCATGGAAATTTTACGCTCGGTATCCCGTGGCTTTCCACACGTAAATTGAAAAAAAAAAGGACGAAAAATATAGAATTACTTCGGTTTATTTAAAGCAATATGAGGTGACAGTGATCAATGTAAGGTGATTACATCTTCTTATATGGAATTGGTTCAATGAGTAAGGACTCGATGTTTCTTTCAGTGCCTACATTTGGACCGCCAAACCCATCACCGTTTTCGTATGTGCACTGGGCCATTCTAGTAAGATTTACTGCAGCATTGACGAAAGGTTGGTGATGAGGAGGAACTTCAACAAGATCTTCATTCAACTTCTTCCAATTCTCGCTGATTAGACTTTTAATATGCTCTGTAGCAGTAACCTCAGAGGCACCACTTTCATGCATGTAGCATTGGATGGCCTTCGGAACATCACCTCTCCTTAGCTCGTCCTGTATTAACAAGAAACCAAAAACAAAAAACAAAAGATGATAATATCCATACATGCAAATTTAGTTCATTTTTTAAAGAATTTGATAAAAATTCTTGAGAATTTTTTCAATATATTATATTAAAAAAGCAACTCACTTCTTATTTTGTGCCTAGATGTGATAGAAAGTAAGGGTGGAAAAAACCCAGAGGGTTGGCTTGACGGTCAAGAAGCTTGTCTCATTAAAAGAGATTTTGAGTTCGATTCTTGCTCAAACTCCTCTGAACCACTTTCTATAGGGTTATTCTCCATCGCTTGAATCCAATATGTATGTATAGGAATGTGCACATATGCCTCGATTTCTACAAATAAATATTTTGTTCAGTGTTAAGAAATATCTTCTATCTGAGGATGGAAGAAGACTTTCAAATTGAGATAGAGTTTAAGTTTCCTTAATCAAAGTCTTCTAGTATGAAATTATTGAATATGTGTTCACAGTAGAAGTGAATAATCAATCGATTTCAGATAAATGAGATTCTGACTTATGATGAATAAAAATGAGTGTTACATTTTTCGATAGTTTCTCTCCATTTAACTAGAGAAATAGAACAATACGTACTGATGAAGTCCCCATATCGTCAGCAAGTCGAAAAATAAGACAAGTTGTCTTTATGATATGAGCATTTTTCTCGATGACTTCTAATGCCTCCCTCGTAAGGTTTTGGTCCATGGAAAAGTAAGCATGAGTCAATAGAAGAGGTCCTGATATTGAAACCCATCCATTGTTTAGATATTCATTGAGTGTTGGATGATATCCACTTTGCAGCCACTTTGCTTCTCTAAGATAAGCTTTACATAAATCTGCCCACTGCAACAGACACAATATTCAATATAGCAATATAGCAATTTTCCCCTGTTAACAATCTAAAATTTAACATGTACTACCGATGTCTTTAAGTATGGTATGACGTCCACTCCTTGCTTCTTCATTATTTCATATCCAAAGTCGTTAATGGTGTTGAAGAGTGCTAGATAACATATCCTCATATATTCCGGAAGGTTTTCTATTTCAGAAATATCCCACCTGAAAAATTCAAATAGTTATTAATTCAATTAAAAATATTTTTTAAAATGATTTTAAATTTGAGTTTTATTAGTAATAATACCATCTCTCTGGATGATAAGATACCTATTCAAAATAATAGTTGTTTCATTTGAAACATTTGTATTTTTTAAGAGACCCTCTATATAAGACTAGACTATTTTGAGACAATTCCAAAATCCAAATCAGACAACTAAATTGGGACATAGGGGGTATTGAGTTTTTGAAAAGTGTACCCTAACATATAATCAAGAAATTTGTAGGTTAAGAAATGATATAAATAAGATGCTTTCAAATTCAGTGAGAGAGAGAGGATACCTATCAACTGCATTAGTGAAGATCTCAAGTTCATCCATCAAACCATAGACATCATAAATGTCATCAATCGATGTAATCAACTGAATGGCTTTCGAACATATGTCTCTAGAACTGTTGAATTGAGGTTCAAAGCATATTCCAATTGTCCACAGAAAAGACTCCACAATACGATCTCTAGCGAAGTTTAATTTATTTGCCAGCCCCAACTTTCTCCACCACCTGGAAAAATACATTAAACAGTAGCACTGCTAAAATAGAAAACAATTTTCATGTTGAAATTGTTTTATACCTTTTCCATTAAAACACTTTTCATAAATTGAGCAGTTTCTACGAGAGGTGTGGAAAATGAATTCTAAAGAAAATGGCCTTACCTTAAAATTTTGTTTAGATCATTTTGGTGAATCGCCTGCACCATGTTGAAATCCAACTTGGCTAGTTCATTTAAAATAGAGCTGGCATACTCCTTTGTCTCATAGAAGTCTATATACCATCTGGACTCCACTCTTGGAAGCCTCCAACGCAGAGGAAACTCTATGGAATGCTCTACCAGCTTTGAGAGCTCTTGGTCTATTTTCCCCTCAACATCCTTGAGATGATCCAATGCAAATTCCTTGGCCCTATCTAGGATGTTTTCAGCTGCGAAACCGAGTTGCGAAGCTTCATACAAACTCAACAATCCCCTCGTGTCGCGGCAAAGATTTGTTTTGAAGTGACCCATCTCATCCATAAAGACTTTGAAGACATCTGAATGCAAACTTGATCAATTAAGACTGAGTTGAATGAAAATGATACACATGTAGGAAGGTTAGTTTACAACATGAGAGAATGTACCTTCAGTGACCTTGTAACCATGTTGCCTAAGAAGCCTAAAGCAAAGAGCTGTGGTATAGAGATCCTCTTTGAAGCCCAACTCATCTCCATCGATGGATGCAGATATAGTGTTCAACATTTCCTTGATTTCCAACTCAAAGTGATATGCGATGCCGAGACGTTGGATGTCATTGATCAGCTCAAGTTGAGGTGATAGCCCAATCGCCGATTCGAGCAAATTCCTCGCATCTTCCTTCAGCTTCTCATGGTGTTCTTTGAATGCATCTCCCTGTTCAATTGGGCTTGATTTTCATCCTAGTTATGCATAAAAACAAAGGGATACAGAGATTTACCAAAACTGTGATTGCATACCTCACACTCGCTCTTTAATGGCAGCAAGAAATTATGATCATAAAGGCTTGGCAAGTAATTTCCAGATCTCCTTACTACTTTTGGCTCCTCTGTGGCTTGAGTATATGCAAGAGATGTTATGTTCTTAGCAACATTTGCTCTGCTTTTAGCTCTCACTGGCACCAGATCAGGAACCAAAGACACATTTGACAAAGGGGTGGAAAGTAAGAGTTGATGAAGGGCCATCTTCTTTATTCTTTCTTCTGGGATTGATGATACTAACTTCTTTTCAGCTATCTATTTATAGATAGAATGTGTGATGTTGACAAAAAAATTTAAAAAAATAATATTTTTACCCTTGACAAAACATGTGATGCGTCGTGATTTTGCAATGCAGTTTCTTTGGTAGTGCAATAAAGACAATTTGGCATTTGGACCACAAAAAGAAGAGTTGTAATTTTTTTTCTTTTAATTTTTAGATTATCATGATCCACGAGGAAAAGAAATGCACCAAACTATTTAACATTTTTTTATTGTAAGTTGGTCTCATTTGAAAATTTCTGATTATCGATTTATTAACTAAAAATAATACACAAATTATATACAAAACCCTAATTAGGAAAAAGGACTAATCTACTGCTATTGAATCCTAACAGTAATACAACTCCATACAATACAAACTGTAACATCACTCATCTCTCTATCTTAGACTCAGTCACAATATCATATAACAGGAAAAAAGATCAAACAACAACTCTATTAATTGCCATACCTAAAGAAATAGATTCTATTTTTCAATTGACCTTGTGAATCATACATTCAAGCACTCTATTAATTGCCATTACCTTTTTTTTTATATGTTCTCTCTGTATTTTCATAGGTCTACCCCTTCTCTATATACCTACGACCTATAGCCTCTCAATTTTATATAATTAAGGATTTTTGGAGTTTTCCATTTACTTCTCCAAATCACTTCTAATGAGTTTTTCTTAATTTGTCTTTTATTAAAATTAGTTTTAAGCTTTCTATAATACAATCACTTTTAACTATTTAAACCACTTTTTCAACGCGATATGCACATTTTTACACACTAACTTTACGAAGTAGGAGGTTGCGAGTTCGAACCCTCATGGCCTAACCTTGGCGTGCCCTATGGGTTGTGGGCTCACCCGTGGGGGTTTTACGCTGAGTATCCTACGGTTTCCTACACGTAAATATAAAAAAAAAAAATTTATCTTGAAAATGATCATATGGGGAGATAATGCACATATTAACGTAATTAATGTTGAATGCTCTGATTTTTTATTTTCTTTTCTCTATTGTCATCGGATAAGATTTTTCCTCAAATTAATAAGCTAGTATTTATGAAGGGTGACCATCCTAACACTGGAAAACTCTTTTAGTATACACAAGTTTTAGTAAACTTTCCATTTTACCCCCATCCATCCGTTCAGAAAAAAAAAAAACAAATATTCAGAAATTGGTTCACTTTCCAGTGAATCAGTGTACTGGACCGGTGCACTGATCGGATCATTGGAAAATGAAAATTTGAGGAAAGTGATCCAGTCGGTACACCGATTTCTTGAGACGTGAAAGAATCCAAATCGGGGCATCGATTTCTGAATGTCTGATTTAAAAAAAAAAAAAGTCGTACAGACGGATGGAGGCAAAGTGAGAAGTCCAAAAAATCATACAGACAGATGGGGGCAAAGTGGGAAGACTATTCCCATATTAGGATGGGCACCTTTTATGAAAATCAAAACCGATATGAATAACTCTTCCGTATTCACCATACTTTATTTAGCCTCTTGTTCGAGATTAAAATTGGAATAACCTATCTCTATTAAAGGACTCTCATTTGATGTTACTCTAATTCCAACTCATTCTTATATTTCAAGGTATGTTGAGAGAATCTTCAAGTTTTTTTTTAATATAAAAATAAAATCCCATTTTATTCTTAATCACAATTTACTATATTATATCCTCATTCTTTCTTACTTCTCGTATGGGCTGCCGTTCATATTATCCTAATGGTTAGCATGTCTCTCATCGTTTGTGGGCCCATGAATTAGGGGGTTCAACAAATGTATGGGCACTCTCTTTATAAGCCGATTTTCAAGGATGAATTTCACTCATATATTTAATATTCTATGAGCAAGGTGTCATAGGGATGGGTTGGATTTTTTTCTCCAATTCTGTATGGAGGGGGAGAGTCGAGTGTCTCTGGACATGCACCGGTGAGAGTGTTAGCATGTCCCACATTGCCTGTGGGCCTATAGATTATGGGGTTTATAAATACATTGGCACTCTCTCCTTATAAGTCGGTTTTTAAGGGTGAATTCTACTCATAAATTTAATGCTAATGATGACCCTTTTCTTCATTTTAGTGGGTTTCGGCTCTAACAGGGGTAAAAAAAATGCGAGGCCCGAGATCTAGGCGTTTCGGCCCAGATTTCGGCCCCACGAATATCGGCCGATATTTTTCTCTCTCTCTCTTTCTGTTTTGTCAAATCTCGGTCGTATCGGCCAAGATCTCGCCCATACGGACGATATATCTCGTATCGGCCGAGATATATCGGACGTCCAAAACTCAAGATATCTCGGCCGAATACGAAATATCTCGGGCGATATTTCTACCAATGGGCTCTAAGCTGACAGTCGAGCTTGCGATATGCATAACAGTGTCAAGGATAGGATAAGTGAAAAGCCATTTATGATCAGAATAGGATAATAGGGGGTCATTGCATTTCAGTTGGGCCCTTCAAGTACGTATATGGATCAGAAAATGAAAGGCCCAAATCAATTTCCAGTTATTCTTAATAGAAATACATGTCAGACATAGGTCCAGGCCCAACTCAAGGTTTATGGTGGAAAATCTTGCCCCGACTCAACCCACTAGACCAAACACTAGCTATTGGCCTGTAAGTCCAGAACACATTTTGCTCATTTTGGTTGGGCTCAATCGCCAAGGACTAGCTGAGTCTATTTCAAGACCTAAATTGGACATCTGAACATTTTCTTCTTGATTCTTAATTTGGTCAGCAACAATTGGACTTCTGAAATTATTCATTCTTTCTTCCATAGAATAAGGATTCTTCTTCTTTTTTTCTGAAAATACAAGAAATGAGACGTTTTCTCTCTTTTTAAGTAAACTATTTTCAATAGAGAGTGTAGAAAAATATAACAGAGAAATGAGGAAGGGTTTTCTCACTTATCAAGATAATATTATGTTCATTTTAATAAAAAAATAATATAAATAATAAAAACATCAAATTTCATAACTTTATGCAAGATAAAATTCCATAACACCTGTTAAACAACATGAATAAAGCTCTAGACTAATTTTCCCGTAAAATTTTTCTACCCACTGAATTCTCAAAGCCGAATCCAACTTCTTCACGACAAAATCGCGTATGAAAGATCTCTAAGCTCTTGGCCGAAGTTTCAGACTTTGAGAGGAATCTGAGCAGAGATGATACATTCAATCACTTTATTATTTGTCATTACTTTTTTTTTATATGTTCTCTCCATATTTTCAAGGGTCTACCCCTTCTCTATGTACTCACGAGGCCACGACATGTAACCTCTTAATTTTATATATTAAAAAATTTTAGAGTCTTCCCGTTACATCTCCAAATGAGTTTTTCTTAACTTGTCTTTTATTAAAAGTAATTTTAAGCTTTCTATAATACAGTCACTTTTAATTCTATCACGTAAAGTTAAACCATTTTTTCAACGTGATATGCATATCTTTATCACCTTAACTTTATCTCTAAAATTATCTCGTGGTCTTGGGAGATAATGCACAATTGCACATATTGATGTAGTTAATGTTGAATGCTGATTTTTTTATTTTCTTTTCTCTATGATCATTGAATAAGATTTTTCATCAAATCAATAAGCCAAGTATTTATGAAAACCGAAACCGATATGAAAAACTCTTCCATATTCACCATACCCTATTTAGCCTCCTGTTCGAGAGTAAAATTGGAATAACCTATCTCTATTAAAGGACTCTCATTTGATGTTACTCTAATTCCACACTCGTTCTAATATTTAAAGGTAAGTTGAGAAAGTCTTCGAGTTTTTTTTTTTTTTTAAATATAATAATAAAATCCCATTTTATTCTATACTTTGAATGCCCTTTTCATCCTATTTCAGTATATGTTATACAGTTTCGAACTATTAATTTTAAAATTTGAATTTGGGCATTCTTGTAAATCTCATCTAAATATAATAAATTAAATAAATCCTTCAGATTAGCTACAATATCAAAATTATGCCGTATTATGAAATTTTTAGTTATTTAATCTAAAATTATGGGGTAAAAAATTAAATTGCTAGAAATAGTACATGCCTTTGAATTATCATATTTTGACATATCCAAAGGTGTACTTTAAACATTTTGCTGAAAAGAATAGAATCAAAATTGTGTTCAACTTCAACTTTAAAAATGTAAAATTATTAGAACCAAGCCTAAGTTAAACTTTGAAAATATAGACGTGTTGAAAAGAAGAAAGAGAGACTTTTCAGATAATTTATAAAAGTTCGTGTTCTTTTAATACAACAAAGCATCAGATTTCTTTCCAAATTAGGCAAAAAATGTCAGAGCTTCTTCAAAACTATCTCATATTTAAAAGCCAATTTAAATATGTTTAAAATATTATGTTATTTATAATAATAAATATAATAACAACAAGTAAGGGTGTTATTTTATCATCCTAAATGTGTCACATACTTTCGATTACATTCAAAAGATAAATTTTCTTGTTTGGAATTAATTTGATCGAAGAAATTGACAAGGGCTCGCCACTTTGAAAGGGTTTCCTTTTGTTCTTGTTCCAACTGTTACTATGGACTATGACTTTAAGCCAAATTAGAAATTAAGATTAGTTGTAGAAGATGTATTTGGATTAGCAAAGGCGGGAAGCCAGGAATTTTAATTCGTGTTCAATGTTATGTCTCTTCTCTGCAGTATGTCCTTGTTTTCCTTTGTTTTCTTCCTTGTTATGAAGTTACATTTGGAGATAAAGCAGAAGAAGTATGCAGAGGTGATAAAGAAAATGCTGGTATAGGTTGCATGGGTTGTGATCGTGGCACTCACTTTTATCTTTTTCAATAAATTTCGTCATTATATAAAGTATCATGCTCTATTAAAAAATAGAATGTCTCAATCATAATTTACTATTTTCTATTCTTATTCTTTCTTGTTTTTCGTATGGGCTGCGTCTCGCCCGATATCTCGGTATCTTGAATCTCACCCAATATCTCTCTTTCCTAAATTTTTTTGGACAAATATCAGCCATATAAATGTGTATAGGCCGATATCGGCGAGATCTCGATCATATCGGCGGACATCTCGCTAGTACGGACGATGTCGACCGAGATATCTCGGCCGTCAAAAACTCGAGATTTATACCCCTTAGCATGTCTCACATCGTCTGTAGGCCTGTGAATTATGAGGTTTATAAAGTATGGGCACCCTCTTTTTATAAGTCGGTTTTCAAGAATGAATTTTATTCATATATTTAATATGGTATCAAAGCAAGGTACCACGGAGATGGGTCGAGTTTTTTTCTCCAATCCTACGTGGAGGGGAGAGCTGAGTGTTTCCAAACCTGCACAGGATGAGAGTGTTAGCATGTTCTATATTGCCTATAAGCCTATGAATCATGGGTTTATAAATGCACGGACGCTCTTTCCTTAAAAATTAGTATTTAAATTTTATTTCTACTCATGAGTCATGACCCCTTTCTACCTTTTAGTGAGTTTGGGCTCTAAGCTTACAGTCGAGCTTGCGATATGAATGACAGTGTCAAGGATAGGATAAGTGAAAATCCATTTATGATTTGGTCAGAAATTAAAACGTACTCACAATCCGTTTATGAACCAAATCGGTATTTTCACTAGTAAGAACCTTAATAGAATTATCTGAGTCAGGCTGCATCCGAGTCAGTAATTATTTTCCGGGTTTTAGCCTAGGGCGTCATTGCATTTCATGTGGCTATGAAACTTCCATGAATTAAGTTGGCCCCTTCAAGTATGTATATGGATCAGAAACTGAAAGTCTTGATAGAAATAGATGTCAAACATAGGTCCAGGCCCAACACAAGGTGTATGGTGGAAAATCTTGCCCAGACGCAACCCACCAGACCAAAAACTAGCCATTGGCCTATAAGTCCAAACCACATTTTGCTCATTTTGGTTGGGCACTTGGGCTCAACGGCCAAGAACTAGCTGAATCCATTTCAAGACCTAAAATGGACTTCTGAACATTTTCTTAATTTGGTTAGCAACAATTGGACGGGGCTTTCCTTGGGTTGGTCATGGCCTTGGCCTCAAACTAGAATAGGCCAAGTCGATGAATTGGGCTTAATTAATTCGAAACCCAGATTCAAATTGCCGTATGGAAGCCCAACAAAGGATGCAAAACAGGGTAACAATGTCAGTTTTTTTCTAAAATTCATACTGCTGGGAGTCATTTTTTCATTATAAGAAGGGTTTTGATTCAGTAGACATGCTTTCAGACACCCACTCAAAAAAAAAAAAAAAATTATTGTATTCTTTTAGACAATAACATTTTCTCGTGAGAAAAGAAATTGTTAGGAAATGATAGTGGAAGGATAAAATCAGAAAAATAGAAAAAAAGCAATTCTCATGAGTTGGTGTTCAGTGTTAAAAAAACATGGGTATATGAATCAAAACCTTAATGAGAAATCATCTTAAACGTAATATTTTCTTTAAATGTTACTGCTCATTTTCCATATGCATGAGCTCAACCACATTTTAGGACTACATTTATAGACTAAAATTCAAAACGAAACTATTCTTCCTTCTTCGATTAGAATAAGGGTTTTTTTTGGTTGAAAACATAAAAAATAAGACATTTTTCTCTCCTTTTAAGTAAACTATTTACAATAGAGAGTGTAGAAAAATATAGTAGAGAAATGAGGAAGGTTTTTCTTGCTTATCAAAATAATATTCTGTTCATTTCCAATAAAAATATCACATTTCATAAATTGATGCGAGACAAAATTCCGTAACACCTGTTAAATAGTATGAATAAAACTCTAACATAATTATATTAACCATTCAAAAAAATAAACTCTAACATAATTTTCTGGTAAAATTACTTTTCTACCCACTGAGTTCCCAAACTCGAATCCAACATGGAATTTTCCACCAAAGCGCATATGGAAGATTCTAAACTCTTTGTCAAAGTTTCAGACTTTGAGAGGAATCTTAGGAGAGATGCCTGTTCATAAATTACAACTATGATTCAATGACGAACCTTTTTCTACACAGACAACTCATGTGACCCTCATAATAATTCATAACTCGTACAGTCTGAAGTGTCATACAATCAAATTTTTTGTTGAATTCATTACAATAGATGAGTGAAAATAACCTCCTTTTATTTATTGAGAAATTTTATTTTTTATATGTATAGGCCTTTTTTTTTTTTTTAATTTTTGTGTGGGTGCGGAAATTTATCTTTTTTTATATGTATAGTTGATAGAAAACATGATAGTTGTTAGGATTAAGTGAAACTTAATTTTGAAAATTAAAACAATGAATAATACTTCCTCTCCCATTTAAATAACATATCACTTTTCTTTATATTTCCAAACTTTTAATTTATGAATCTGTTAATCTCTTTTATTTCATTAATTTATTATTCCCCTCACGGTTTTTTTTTTCTTTGTCTATTTGCATGATGCATTATCGTAGGTCATGTTTTATTTGAAAAAAAAAATTGAGAATAAATAAAAGTAAATGAATTTGAAGCTTGTCTCAATTTAATTAATTTTAATTTTATATTTTAGATGAAATAATGAATTTTAATTTTAAATCATTATCAGTGATGTAATTTAAATTGATAATATTAAATTTGACACCTTCAATAATAAGTTGAGTTAGATAGATGCAAATCAAAACTTTTTTTTTTTTCAATTTTGCGTTTGATTGGATATAAAAAAAATTAATTCAACTCAACAAAATCTAAATTTATACGAATATCACAAAAATATCAAACATAAATGAAATATTAGAACTGAGGCAACTTGAAATTGAATGGTGTGGACTGTGGAGTAATTTGGTCTATTTGTCTAATTTTTTTAAGAATCTCTTTGAAATTGGTTTAACACGTACCTTACTTGAATTCTAGTGAGTCAACTCAATCTGTCTCAGTCATATGTTTATTTTTAAAATTATTATTACTGATATATAATCTTACGTATATAATTGATTAACAAATCTTACTTGTAAAAGGAAAAAGCAATTGGGTCAAGTTTCTCTCAATTGAGTGGCGTTTTAAAACGCAACTCAAGTAGGAGATGTACAAAAGTAAATGTCCTTTTAAATTTTATTTTTCTCTTTTACTTACTAATGATGCATTTTTTCTCTTAGTATATTTTAATATTATGATATTAAAAAAATCTTTTACATGTATTAAAAAATGCTAATGCTAAATGATATTTAAGTCATAGAGAATGAAAAGATATAATATATATAATTATAATCCACACTTTATAACAAAAAATAAAAAAATTAGGGAGGAAACTTGGCTCAGATTGTAACTCGATCCGCATTATCGGATTCGAGAAATCAATGGACTAGATTATGTATTTATAAATTGAAGGTCAGATTGGGTTGGAAAAAATCCCGCATGGAATTTAATTCAAACTGGCCTCAGAAATATACAAAATCTGAAGTTGATTTTTTTCTTCTAAATTTTACCTAAAAATGGGTCAGACTATCAGACCAGCAACTCAGAGTTGGGTCAGACCAACAATTTAGAATGAGTTGATTAAATCTCTGTTTATAATTGAAATATAATAAGTTTACATTTTTAAGATAAATTCAACTTTTCTAAAATTCTGATGGGCTGATTGATGACATCAACTTCTCTGTGTTTTTTTTATTAACGTGTGGAAAATTTAAACACAGTCCTATTAAAACTCTCACGGATGCATTCACTACCCTTAAAGCACACCAAAGTTAGGCCATAAAAGCACGAATCCGCCCGCTCTCTAAAGCGAAAGGCAATTAATTGAGTTTCTCTGTTTTATTTGAGAGCTTTTGTCAATTTTGACACATTCTTCCAAGCTCCAATCCAAAGTCTTGCAAAAAATCAAATGTTTTAACCGGTGCCACATTTTTTCACTGTTCATACTAATCGATATACTCCAAAATTTAATGGGAGGGTGTAAAATAAAAAATGATGATAAAAAATATTTTATTTTATACAAAATATTTAGTAAATTATCGATGAATCTTAATAGAATCTCTTTTATTGGTGATTCGTATAATAAGTCATCATCATAGTCATGTACGTGGGATTTAAATATTGAATATTGTATTTGTTTTAATACTAATTGTTAAATAGTTGATTAATACATTAAAAGCTTTAAAGATTATAGAATGTGAAGAATCAGATTCTTCAAACGTATATTATGCCAAGTTAATCTACACCCCAAACTAAGTGCCATCAGACACAGGATAAGTAATTCATGGATGTCAATATTAATGATTTAATGGACCAGATTAATCTATCTTGAGTCAAACCCCAAACAAATACTACCACAATCAGATCAACATACACAAACTATAGACTCTCAAGCCCAACCCAGACCCACCGTTACTCCACTCTACTCCAGACATGAACCTCAGTTGTCATATATTTAAAAAAATTAATTAATTAATACAGTCCAATCAAACTTAAAATAAATTTCAGTTGGGTTAGAATATTGGATAGAGTATCTTAAAAATAGGTTGGGTTGTCCGATTAGCAACTCATATCATTTTGAGCTGAACAATTCTGATTTATTTATACTCAATAATTTTTTATACGAGTTAAATTGAATTTATTAAAATTTCAGTCGAATCCACTTAATCTAAACCCTAATCATGTGGAATCATTTTTGAAAAAGAGAAGAAAAAAAAGATATCTTTACAAACATTTAATCCTGTCATTTTGCAAAGGAGAAGGAAGAAAGAAACCTTTACACGACATAGGGGCACGTGGGTCGCCAATGACATTCATCATACTTTCTGAATTTTTTGGATAATGGTAAGAATTTATTCAAAGAAAAAGTCCAAAGGCATGTGCAAAGAAATGAACAAAATTCCAGTCTAGGTCAGACAAATGTGGCCAAATAAAAAGAGGCTAAAAAATAAGCTCCATAGAGGCTAAGACAAAAAAATAGAGGACCCAGAGGATCCCACCAATTATTTTGAGATTTCAAAAAAAATTCTGAGGTCCTCAGCACTTACACGATACATTAGGTAGTTAAACAAAATATCACCAAAACAAATCATCTTTGGGCTATCAGGACCAAAGAGTTTCAAGATAGCCCTGACAGCACAAACATACCCATGAGTGGCCTAGTTTCGAACTTTCGAATTGCTGATTTGCGAAACCAATTCCTCGTGAAGATACAGACAGCTGAAACAGTGTCCCAGGTTGTGGAGAGAGCAGGATTTTCTGAGTAAAGATTAAGATTGTTGATGTCGAAATAGGGCCAATAGCAGGATTATACTTTCTAAATTATAATGATATGTATAAGTAAAATGGACTGACACATACTAGATTACAAAGAAATAGAGTTAATTTTAAATACATTTTAATCCTTGAAATGGAATTAAATGAACTACGAATACAATTCATAGAAGAGGGTCTCAATTTGGACCCTCGTAGGCCCAGATGAGGCCCTAAGCTACATGTGAATAATTTTCAGCTATTAAATCCAAAATTTCTAAATTAATCATGAAAAATCTTACTTTAACACGAATAATTTCTCGCACCATTGTTGTCTTCATCTTGGCTAATACAATTTAAGTCCTATCTAAGTTTAATATTTCTAGTGATATTTCAGTCAATCATTGATTTGGATATGTTTGAATGGTATGATTAAAAAATTTAATTTAAAATTAAGTTTCGGAAAAATCGTCCAATAGCCCACCCTACGACTTATGATTTTATTTTTATTTTAACTAAATCAACTTATCGTGTTCGTCACTTTGTCTTGCACTATATATTTCGACTCCCTCTGCCCACTCTCGAACAAAATTGACATTTCCACTGCCACCTGAATCCGCCGCCATGGAATTTCTGAATCTCCCTCCTTCAGCTCTCCTCCTTTCCTTTCTGGTTACTCTTCTTTTCTACTGTTTCTTCTTCAAAAGACCATGCGTCGTTAGCCGGAAACTTCCACCCTCCCCGCCAAAGCTACCTGTCATTGGCCACCTGCACCTACTCACCGACATGCCACACCACGCCCTCTTCCACCTCGCTCGCCGGCTGGGCCCCATTCTCCACCTCCAACTCGGCCGAGTCCCGACCCTTGTCGTGTCGTCTCCTCGACTCGCCCGAGACATCCTGAAGACACACGACCACGTCTTTGCCAGTAGGCCCCAGATCATAGCCGCACAGTACCTCTCCTTTGGATGTTCAGACATCACCTTCTCCTCTTATGGGCCCTACTGGCGCCAGGCCCGAAAGATCTGTGTCACTGAGCTGCTCAGCCCCAGGCGGGTCAACTCGTTCCGGCAGGTCCGACAAGAGGACATGATCCGCCTGCTATCGTCTCTGTCGGCCGTTTCGGGCTCTGAAATCAACATGAGTGAAACCTTCTTTGCACTCGCAAATGATATCCTCTGCCGGGTGGCATTCGGGCGGCGGTTTTCAGACGGTGGAGGGAAGAATCGGCTGAACCAGATACTGGCAGAAACGCAAGTAAGGACGTATCAGATTCATGCAAATCTGAAAATGAAACTTCACCACCAAACTCTTCTTCTCTTAGGTTTTACCATCTTTTTCTTTTTATGTGGTCGTCTTTGCAGGGCCGGCTAGAAGTAAATTGAGGGTGAAGATAAAAAATTTAAATAAGACCTTCTTTACAAAGGAAAAAAAAAAAAAAATTAAGAGAAAAAATTTTAAAAGATTAAAATACCTTCAAATAATTATTAGGAAAAAAATAATATTCTTTCAGACACTTTCTAAAACTTATCTAAATACTCATTTTTCAAGTAAAATAAAGAAAAAAGAGAGAAAAATTAGATTAAAAATTCTTAAAAAAATAAAAAAGAACCATGTACTGTAATATACATCAAAAGAAAAAGATGAAAGGAAGGAAAAGAAGGTGATGATAGAAATTAGAACAATAAAATTAGAAATTATAAGATAAAATTTTGCTAAAGAATTTAATAAAATTTTAAGAATTTGTAAAAGTCATATTTAAAAAAATCAATTTAAAGTCTCAAATTTTTTAATTTAAACCAACTTTTTTATCCATTTGGATTTTCATTTTAAAACAAAACAAATAAAAGATAAATTTTAAATTTTAAATTTCAATTTTGATCTTTAAATTATTTGAAACAAGCAATTAAAAAAATAATTAAATCTTTAAATCTTAATTCTATGTGGCCTCACACCCCTCTTATTTTAACTCTTTTCTTTCCCAACCCTCAAACAAATCAAAATCCCTAAATCCTTCTCTCGATCATCTTCGTTTTACTTCTCTATTGCAGCTGCAACTCACCATCCTATTCTTTTCTCTTTATCCCTTTTTTATCCCTCTCTTCTTCTCTCATAATGTGGGGCCTTCCTAAGTGGAGGCTCACTTGAGTTGTTTTATGATTCAGCCAACCCTGCGTCTTTGCCCATCACGTCCTTGCCTCCATTAAAATCTTCTCTAAACAATCAAAACAAGACAAAATTTATGATAAGACTGGGCAGACTTTCTGCTCAAGTGTTGAACCCGGGTACAGTTGATTTTATGCAAATTCAAAATATTTATTTATTTTATTATTTTTTAAATTTTAGTCGTACACGTTTCCTCTACTATTTTACCACATGACACTTTCATATCAAAGAAAGAGGAAAGGTTTTTGTGACGTGTGCCTAACTCTTTGATTTAATATATCTTAGAATTATATAAAAAATTCTTTTTAAATTTAGACTCAAACTTATTTATATTTATTTACTGCGTCTT
This sequence comes from Chimonanthus salicifolius, assembly GCA_013350335.1. Lineage (NCBI taxonomy): Eukaryota > Viridiplantae > Streptophyta > Magnoliopsida > Laurales > Calycanthaceae > Chimonanthus > Chimonanthus salicifolius. The sequence goes on along the minus strand of CM023536.1, from coordinate 59,149,512 downwards.
TACTCAATGATATTTATTAAATAATTTAATTTTGATTAAAAAATAAGAAGTAAGAATGAGTGAATAACCTATACTTTAAACAATTTGATAGTCAACTTATTGATCATCCAGTGCGATGTACTCATCGATTAGTTCTATCAAAATTAATGAGTTACATGACTTAAATGATAATGACAATTGTTATTATATTAGATCAATTAATTTATTTTTGTACAGATAATTGGGTTTGGATTAGACACAATCAAATTGTGCCGCCATTAACCAACTAAATATTAAATCAAAGAAAAACTTGATTTGAATGTATTGAAATTCATATTTTAAGGTAAGATTTATTGGAGTCCCAAATATGAATTTGTAATTTCCAAATACAGGCACTGTTTGCAGGGTTGAGCATACCCGATTTCTTCCCGGGTCTGGAGTGGATCAACACTTTGACAGGGTTGAAGGGGAGGCTGGAGCGAAATTTGCAGGACTTGAGGACAGTCTGCGACGAGATCATCCAAGACCACGTGTCGGGTACAGTTTTGGATTCGGGTCGGGAGGATTTTCTACACGTTCTGCTCCGAGTTCAGAAAAGAGGAGATCTTGAGGTGCCCGTCACCGACGACAACGTCAAAGCACTCGTCCTGGTATTTAAATTCATCACTGTATTTAGAGAAAAATTGAGGATCTATCCACTCTAATTTTAATAAGAAACTCTAATAAAAGAAAGTGACATAATTAAGTCCTGCAGATCTTAATACGCCAATGCAATTTATCGTATAATTTGTGGTGTCATTAATGAACAAATACTACATGAAGAAATTAAGGGATTTTAAGTCAATGATGGTTCTTCATATGGTTTAACCTTCTAAAATTATATTAAATGTCTTTGGTTTGACTATTTTTGGACTTATCTCATATACTGAAGTTTGCAGATTTGTTCGTGCATTTCTAAAATTAGTCTCACCTCCAATATAAAGTGAGAATACTCATGTTATAAAAAAAAAAAAATGCATAGTTGTGGAATGAAATTAACCAAAAATAACTTTTGATAAAAGGATCTACTAATTTTAGATGTTAGAGATCTATAATCATACTTAAAATACCAAATCCAATTTGTTAACATCCTTAATCTCTCAGTTAACTTTTCTTTTAAAAATTTCAGGACATGTTTGTTGCTGGAACTGATACAACATCAGCCACACTTGAATGGACAATGACGGAGCTAGCAAGACATCCGAGAATAATGAAGAAAACACAAGATGAAGTGAGGAGGATAGTCGGAAACAAGGGAAAGGTAGAGGAGGATGATCTCCCACAGCTTCATTACTTGAAGGCAGTGATAAAAGAGACCCTTCGACTGCACCCACCGGTACCACTTCTCGTTCCACGAGAATCTATGGAGAAATGCATTCTTGACATCTACGAAATTCCTGCCAAAACACGAATTCTCATTAATACTTACGCAATAGGGCGAGACCCTGAGACATGGGGCAAACCCTTAGAATACAACCCTGAGAGGTTTGTAGGAACAGAAATTGACATTAAGGGTCAGGATTTTGAGCTATTGCCATTTGGTGGAGGGAGAAGGGGATGCCCTGGCTATACTTTTGCTTTGGCTACCATTGAACTTTCGTTGGCTGGGCTCTTATATCATTTTGATTGGGAATTACCACGTGGAGTCGAACCTAATGATGTGGACTTGGACGAGATCTTTGGGCTAGCCACTAGGAAAAAGGTTCCCCTTATTCTCATTTCAAATGCAAATAGAGACTATGAATTCAAAGAAGCAAGTTAGTAATTTGTGGGTACTTGTAATCTATATATCTCGACTTGCCAAGAGCAGGAACTCTACTTGCTTTTATCGATGTTTATGTTATAAATGGTTTATTATCATTTAATTTTTATATTTTCTGGTTAAGTAAAATGGAAAATGCACTTTCACTAGCTACTTTCTAGCCTCTTTTCTGGTTTTGGGTGGTTGATTGTTAGCTTGCTATTTGCCTCCGACTGGCTTCTAAACTAAGTCCTTCATAATTGGGTTTGAAGTAGACTCGAATTGGATTACAACTATGGAATCTCAGTTCGGGTAGTGTCTTAGATGCTAACCATTTGTTGGCTAAAACCACCAGGCTTAATTTCCAAACACAAATCACAGGCCTAAAAGCCCAGATCAAATTTCACTCCATTTTGGTTGGGCCTGGTAGCTAAGGTCTAATTGAAACAGTTAATACAGGCAGGGTTGGAGTAATGGTCAGGAATCCCCCTTAAGATGCAAAAACCCTGAGTTCGATTTCCACTCCACCTCAAAGGATAACTCCCTATTGAGTTACTCAGTGTATGTGGGTAGAGAATTTTACACGTGTCCTGAGGATTAGTCAGGACACCTTAGTTATATATATAAACAGGGTTTTCCGTGGGCTTGGTAAGGGCCTTAAAAGAGCCCAAATTTGAATAGGCCTAACTTAAAAAATCAGCCCAGGTCAATTCAATGAAAATTTCGTGGGTTTAATGAATGACTAGATTTATCCATTCCAGGTAACCAACCATTGGGTGCTTATAACTTCAATCCAAAAAGTCCATTTTTTTTTTATCAAATTGGAACCATCTCTCACTGAATTTGCCTTAGCAGTTGGGACATTGCAATTGACATCATCTCTACAATTTACTCTCTTTTTTCTATAACAAACGATTGTCAATACTAAATAGGTTCGGTCATTCTATCTTCCTATCATTGGCTCGATTGAGCCAAATTTCAGGAAGGCATGGTCCTGTTTTGTAATTTTTTTGTTGTTAATTTGTATGTGGTTAATGTTGATTATTTGGCCTAATTTGGCTAGTTTTGGCCTGGCTCAATTTGTTTTTTTTTATGAAAAACTATATAAGGTGAGAGAGAAGGGTAGAGAGCCTGAATGGTATCCACTTTTTCAGATCAATGAATTTTCCCTTTGTGTTGTCTGTGAAGTAGGCTTTAGGCTGAACCACGTAAATATGTATCTCTTGTGTGGATGCTTGATTTTTTGCATTTGATTTGTGATTTATTTGCAACAGGGTAATTTGGAAAGACCCCTCAATCTTATATCTCAATTGCAAAAATTATTCCAATTGTTTCAATACTATAGAATCCATTCTTAATTTTTATTAATTGTAAATTCCATTATTTCATCATTTTAAACGCTCAAAGTCTCTCAATGTTTAAAAAGGTGTTAGGGTTGAGAGCGAGTCCTACATTGAAAGTGTAGATGGAGATGTAGAAATTTATAAAAGATTTAGGTCACTCTATCTAATAGGCTAGTCTTTTGGGATAGATATCTAGCCTAACAAGTGATATTAAAGTCAGGTCTCAGGCTCGCACATGTTGACTCAGGAGATCCTTTAGATAGACGTGATAGCTGGTGTCATTCGAGAGGAGAAATTTTGGGGCTGCAAATAAGTCACACATTAGAAATGTAGAATAAGATTTAGATATTTATAAAGAACTTGAGTCACTCCACCTAATAGACTAGTTTTTCGAATTAGAAACTCATGTTCTAACAAAAGACACACTATTAAAATACTTTTAACAACATTAACCTACTAAGATCATCCATCGGAGATAGACTAGTTCGTACAATTTGTTAGATATATTTAAAAATCACATAGATAAAAATCATATAGATCGGAGATGAGTGACAAGAGAAATGTTTTTGTCTAGAACTGATATCTATATTTTTCAAAAGAATAATAATTAAAAAACAAATCTCATCATATCTTCACTGGGCCTTTCCGTTGCGAAAATTAAGTCGGGCCGAGCGGCCATGCATTTGTCGCCGTTTCTCCTCTGGCCGTCGTCAGTGGCCTCCACGCGTCTGAGCATTCCCCGTCGCTGCTGGACAACAAAGGTTACGTTGGCGGAGCATCACTGGCAGCTGAAATTTGTCGTCTATCCATTTCCATCGCCTTTTATACCCATTTGGGCTTTCCTCTGTTCTTACCATCTTCAACACCCATATCGCCACCCAAATCCGCCATGGAATTTCTCAATCTCTCGCCTTTAACCACTCTCTTCCTTCTCCTTTCCCTCTTCCTAGCGGTTCTTCTGCAGAGACGACGATTTTCCGTTTCACCGAAATTACCACCTTCTCCACCCAAGCTACCCATTATTGGTCACTTGCACCTATTCACTGACATGCCCCACCACGCCCTCCTCCAACTCGCCCGTCAACTCGGCCCAATCGTCTACCTCCAACTCGGCCGACTCCCAACCGTCGTTGTCTCGTCCCCTCAGCTCGCTCGAGAGATCTTCAAGACACACGACCATGTCTTTTCCAGCAGGCCCGAGACCATAGCAGCAGAGTACCTCTCGTTTGGATGTTCTGGCCTCACCTTCTCTCCCTACGGCCCTTCTGGCGCCAGGCCCGAAAGATCTGCGTCACTTCCTTACTCAGCCACAAGCGGGTCGATTCGTTCCAATATATCCGAGACAAGGAGGTTAACCGGTTGCTATCGTCCTTGTCGGCCATTTCAGGCTCCGAAACCGACGTAAGCGAGCATCTGTTCTCGCTGTCAAACGATATCCTCTGCCTGGTGGCGTTTGGGCGGCGGTTTTCTGAGTGGAGAGGGAAGGATCAGATGCAAGAGATGTTTACCGAAGCAGAGGTAGGAGATATGGCGTGGTTATGAGTTACGACAGTTGATTTGTCACAGGGCTTTTTTTTTTATTTTATTAAAATAGCATTTTTTAATTTAATTTATTTCTAATTTTTATTATTAAGTTCAAATATTTTGTGAAGTTGGAAATGTTAATATCTTAGAACTTAAATTCGGGTAAGATCAAGTCGGATTTTAATAAATCCAATGTAAATCATTTTAAAATTTATTGAACTAGATTCGACCAACTCGAATTGCTCACTTGAATTACTCAATCAGACCCGACCTGAATTTCTGACCTCATTCAATCTAAGTGCCGTTTTATAACATGACTCACTTGAGTTGAGTCGAGTTACATCGGGTCTGATCGAATTGATCTTAATTTTTTCACTTGACCCCGATCTGAATTTCATACTGATCTTAATTTTCTCACTTGACCCTGATGTGAATTTCATACGAGTTTTATTTTCTCAACCCAGCCGAATCCTAAATATACGAATACATAATCCAAATTCACTAATTTCTCAGATCAGGCTATGCGGGTTGGATTAAAACCCGACCCAAGTTTCACCCCTTTTGCATTTTCAAATGTAGGCACTGTTCGCGGGTTTCAGCATAGCGGATTTCTTCCCTGGTTTGGAGTGGGTCAACACATTGAGTGGGTTGAAAGGGAGGCTGAAACGAAATATGGATTTTTTGAGGGCCTACTGCGACGAGATTATCCAAGAACATGTATCGGGTCAACGAGAGGATTCTTATTCGGGTCGAGAGGATTTCGTGGATGTCATGCTACGGGTACAAAAGGGCGGGGATCTTGATGTGCCCATCACTGACGACAACATTAAAGGAGTCGTTCTGGTATTTTACTTCCCCATTATATCTATTTTATATTTCCTTTTACAACCTCTCAGTATCTTTTATCCATTCAATTTTGTTAGTTGTAGCACTTGTTGGCTTTGAGTTTATGAATGCCCCTAACATTATTACTAACATATTTTACAAAGCAGAGTGTTGGTTGATTTAAATTATTTACAAAGCAGTGTGTGGGTTAATTAAGTGCTACATATATGTTTAAAAATTATTACTTATCCAACAGAAAAATAAAACTGATTAGGATTCGATTATGAGTAGTGTCCACAAATTTGTACTGTAATAATGCAATAAATACTCCAATAAATGTTATGAGACTCATTTACCTGCATGTATGTTCAATTGTTGGAGGTAAATACCACATAATAATTTCAATTAATTTTATTTAGTGAAATGATTTGTTTTGCATCTTTTATGATGTGCACTTAGAGTTAGTCCACCAATGATAATATTTGTAGGTCTATCACAAAGATTTACATTTGTATACTGCAAAGTGATTAAATGTCCCACATTAGTGGAGTTGATAAACCAATGACTCTATATAATACTTGAGACACCTTCTCTCAAAGACGAGGTTTTGAGAGTAAGTTCTATCTTAAGAATTTTATCATATCATGGTTTTCTAACCTGATATTAGAACGAGTTTCATATATAACCGTAGGGTCTAGCTTGTACATGAGGACGGATGTGAAGTGACAAAAAGTCTCACCATTCTCTCAACGGCTAGCTTTTGAGAGTGAGTTTTACTTCAATAATATTATTATTTTGTTAGTTTTCTAACAGCAAAGAATGATCTTTGAGCCCATCCATATTACATTCACATATATAATTTGGTCTCTCTATGTCCATAGAATCTAAATCTGCAAGTACATATAGGACATGTTCGTAGCTGGAACTGATACAACCACCGCCACACTTGAATGGACAATGACTGAACTAGCAAGACATCCAAGAGTAATGAAGAAAGCACAAGATGAAGTGAGGTGGATATTCAGAAACAAAGGCAAGGTAGAGGAGGATGACCACGTACATCTTCCTTACATGAAGGCATTGATAAAAGAGACCTTCCGGTTGCACCCACCTGTACCGCTCATTGTCCCGAGAGAATCCATGGAGAAATGCATTATTGACACCTATGAAATCCCCAAAAAATCACGTATTATGATTAATACTTACGCCATGGGGCGAGACCCTCAGATTTGGGAGAAGCCATTGGAGTACTATCCAGAGAGGTTTGAAGGGGTAGACATCGATCTTAAGGGCCAGAACTTTGAGCTATTGCCATTCGGCGGAGGGAGGAGGAGCTGCCCCGGCTATGCTTTTGGATTGGCTACTATTGAGATTACATTGGCCAGGCTTTTATATCATTTTGATTGGAAATTGCCGGTTGGTGTTGGAGTTGATGATGTGGACTTGAGTGAGGTCTTTGGGATGACCACTAGGAAAAGGGCTCCCCTTATTCTTGTTCCAAAAATGAATCAGGACTACGAATTCAAGGAAGCAAATTAGATGAATGGGTACTTTTCATTTAATATATGGAATTGTTGGGTGTAGATCAACAGGACTTGGGAAAACAAGAATTGTAGTTCCTTTTTATTGATATTTATTGATGACTCTAAGTTTGCTATCTATGCTTTTTCTTGCATGAGTAATTTAACTTGTTAAATAGATTGTTGAGTTGGATAAAAAATTTAAGCTGGAAAAGGTCGGAATAATTAATTTAATTTATTGGTTAAATTAGGTAAGAAAAGTTCTAACATGTTAACATTAGTTGTTTTGAATTCTATAAATTGTAAATTTTCTAACGTGTGAGGTTGATTTGACGATTAAGAATCTTTCTGAGATGTAAGAGGTCTTGGGTTCAAGACACTCTCAATACAAAATGAGTCATTTCTCATAATATTACACGGTGTGTGGATTGAGAGGTTTAAACAAAATGGGTCATTTCTCATAATATTACCCGGTATGTGGATTGGGAGGTTTAAACATTTCTCAAAGATTAGTCAGGTATTCTATAAAGTCTGAATACCTTAGTATTAATTATTTTTTTTTTATAAATTTATTTCTTCATGGCTTGTAATGGAAAATGAGTTGGTTTGTAGGAAAATTTGGCCTTCAGGTCATCCAAATTTCTAGAATAATATGTATAAATAAATATGAAATCGAAGTTCAATTGTATCTCCCCACATATCATTCTTACTCTAATTGTCAAATGTTCATACATTTCCTATGTAACCCAACATATTTACTTAAAATGAATTTATTTGTCAAAGATTTTCAAGTTAAATGCCTTAGCATCTTACGATAGGCCTTTTCTAAGTCTTGAAAAATTATATACAAAATTTTCTTTTCTTCCTAAACTTCTCTACTTCTTGTCTTGAAAGAAAATTTTCCTAAACTTTGCATCTATTTTTATGTGTATTTTACTCTTGCATTCCATATTTAATGAGTCTCTCTAAAATACCATTCCCATCCATCCCTTATTCTTTATCTTTGGCAAGCTTTATATTCCCTTATTTATTTGCTTAATACACTTTACATGATCTTTCTGTACTTTCTAATTTTATATACAAAGTCATTATATGTTTTATACCCAGCATTGCTATAGGCTTTGTTTGCATCTCTTTTAACTATTTTGTGACTGTTAATATCTACTAATCGCCTAATTTTTGGCATTTCTTAAACTGATAATTCTTTCCCCTTTTAGCTTTTGAGTTCCACCACCTTGTTTTTTATTTATTTATGTATTTATTATTCAGTATTTTTTCAACTCATTTTATACCACTAGCTATATTATCTCACATTTCATAGGGACTCGAGTCCATATCCCTGTTGGGAGGAAACGTCTTTTCTACCTCATGAAAACATCAATATTGAAGATAGGAAAAAAAAAGAGGAAATCAACACATAGAAACAAACCACAACACAATGATTTTACGTGTAATTTCCTTTCGGTAAATCAATGGAGTCAGAACTGATCCACTATACTCAAAGGCGAAGAAGAAAAAAGGAACGACACTCGTTACAGATCTCTCTCACAAAATGCCTCATTTCAAGTAAGGATTATTTCTCTAAAACTTTGTGCCTCATCTCCCTTAAACTTTCAGGTTATACCACCTTATTTTTGAAGAATTCCTCGCTGTTTTATTTATTGTTCGACTTAATATAAATACATGTTTGCATATGTTTTGCATTTACACGTATTATATTGTATGATGAATATTCTATGAATATCTTACTTTGCTGGAATTGAGATTGAATAAATAGGCATTCTTTATTCAAAATCAGCAGTAGATGAGAGAAGAAGAATAAAGACAAAAAATATCCCACATGGATGTAGCTCAGCGGGTTCGAGCCCCCATGATCTAATTTTGGCATGCCTTAGGGGTAGGGGTCCACCTATGGGGGTTTTACGCTGGGTATCTCACGGCTTCCCATAAGTAAATTCAAAAAAAAAAAAAAACGATGACGAAAAATATCGAATTACTTCGTTTCATTTAAAGCAATATGAGGTGACAGTGATCAAATGTAAGGTGATTACATCTTCTTATATGGAATTGGGTCAATGAGTAAGGACTTGATGTTTGTTTCAGTGCCTACATTTGGACCGCCAAACCCATCACCGTTTTCGTATATGCACTGGGCCATTCTAGCAAGATTTACTGCAGCATTGACGAAAGGTTGGTGATGAGGAGGAACTTCAAGAAGATCTTCATTCAACTTCTTCCAATTCTCGCTGATTAGACTTTTAATATGCTCTGTAGCAGTAACCTCAGAGGCACCACTTTCATGCATGTAGCATTGGATGGCCTTCGGAACATCACCTCTCTTTAGCTCGTCCTGTATTGACAAGAAACCAAAAACCAAAGATGATAATATTCATACCTGCAAATTTTTTTCATTTTTTAAAGAATTTGATTAACATATTATATTAAAAAAGCGACCCACTTCTTATTCTGTGCCTAGATGTGATGGAAAGTAAGGGTGGAAAAAACCCAAAGGGGTTGGCTGACAGTCAAGAAATTTGTCTCATTAAATGAGATTTTGAGTTCGATTCTCATTCAAACTCCTCTGAGCCACTTTCCATAGGGTTACTCTCCATTTCTTGAATCCAATATGTGTGTATAGGAATGTCCACACATGCCTAAAAAGATTAACCGGATAAAGTCCGAATAATTTGTCCAAGCAAGGGGTTTGCTCTTTGATTAGACATTGAAGTAGAGATAAGTGGGAACCATTTTTGCTACCTGGCGGACTTTACCCTTACTTGATGAGTAAAGCAACAAAACTTTGAGATTGTGTTTGGAGTTGGAGAAGATTCTTTCATTCGAAAATAGGGCTTTTCTTTCTAGAGTTGATTTCTACAAATAAATATTTTGTTCAGTGTTAACAAATATCTTCTACCTGAGGATGGTAGAAGACTTTCAAATTGAGATAGAATTTAAGTTTCCTTATTTAAAGTCTTCTAGTATGAAATTTTAAATATGTGTTCACAGTAGAAGTGAATAATCAATCGACTTCAGATAACTGAGATTATGACTTACAATGATGGTGCATAAAAATGAATGTTACATTTCTCGATAGTTTCTCTCAATTTAACTAGAGAAATAGAACAATACATACCGATGAAGTCCCTATATCGTCAGCAAGTCGAACAATAATACAAATTGTCTTTATGATATGAGCATTTTTCTCGATGACTTCTAATGCCTCCCTCTTAAGGTTTTGGTCCATGGAAAAGTAAGTGTGAGTCAATACAATAGGTGCTCCTATTGTAACCCATCCATTGTTTAGATATTCACTGAGTGTTGGTTGATATCCACTTTGCAGCCACTTTGCTTCTCTAAGATAAGCTTTACATAAATCTGCCCACTGCAACAGACACAATATTCAATATAGCAATTTTCCCCTGTTAACGATCTAAAATTTAACATGTAATACCGATGTCTTTAAGTATGGTATGACGTTCACTCCTTGCTCCTTCATTAGTTCATATCCAAAGTCGTTAATGGTGTTGAAGAGTGCTAGATAACATATCCTCATATATTCTGGAAGGTTTTCTATTTCAGAAATATCCCACCTGAAAAATTCAAATGGTTATAGATTCAATTAAAAATATTTTTTAAACTGTTTTAAGTTTTGAGTTTTATTATTAATAATACCATCTCTCTGGGTGATAAGATACCTATTCAAAATAATAATAATAATATTGAGTTTTTGAAGAATGTACCCTAACATATAATCAAGACATTTGTAGGTAAAGCATTTTATGTCCATGGCTAAGAAATGCTATAAATAAGATGCTTTTAATGGTATAAGTGTTGACGCCACGAACGACTTCCACATTGGAAGTTTAGAGGGAGATCTAGAATTTATAAAGCACTTGGGTCACTCCACCTAATAATTTAGTTTTTTGAACTAGATACCTAGGTCCTAACAAGTGGTGTCAGAGCTAGGTTTCGGCTATCTCATGTGGACTTAGGAGATGTCCTACGTGGATGGGATGGCTGGCCTCATCGAGGAAATATTGTTGGAGCTGCAAACGAGTCCCACATTAAAAGTGTAGAAGGAGATCTATGGATTTATAAAGATCCTGAGTTACTTCATCCAACAAATTAGTCTTTTAAATTGAAAATCCAGATCCTAACATGTTATCCAAAATTCTAGAGAGAGAGAGAGAGGATACCTATCAATTGCATTAGTGAGGGTCTCAAGTTCATCCATCAAACCATAGACATCATAAATGTCATCTATCGATGTAACGAACTGAAAGACTTTCGAGCACATGTCCCTAAAACGGTTGAATTGAGGTTCAAAGCACATTCCAATTGTCCATAGAAAAGACTCCACAATACGATCCCTAGCGAAGTTTAGTTTATTTGCAAGCCCCAACTTTCTCCACCACCTGGAAAAATACATTAAACATTAGCAATACTAAAATAGAGAACAATTTTCAAGTTGAAATGGTTTTCTACCTTTTCCATTAAAACGCTTTTCATAAATTGAGCAGCTTCTATGAGAGGTGTGGAAAATGAATTCTTAAGAAAATGGCCTTACCTTAAAGTTTTGTTTAGATCATTTTGGTGAATCGCCTGCAACATGTTGAAATCCAACTTGGCCAGTTCATTTAAAATGGAACTCGCATACTCCTTTGTCTCATAGAAGTCTATGTACCATCTGGACTCCACTCTTGGAAGCCTCCAACGCAGAGGAAACTCTAAGGAATGCTCTACCAGCTTTGAGAGCTCTTCGTCTATTTTCACCTCAACATCCTTGAGATGCTCCAATGCAAATTGCTTGGCCCTATCTAGGATGTTTTCGGCTGCGAAACCGAGTTGTGAAGCTTCATACAAACTCAACAGTCCCCTCGTGTCACGGCAAAGAGTTGTTTTGAAGTGACCCATCTCATCCATAAAGACTTTGAAGACATCTGAATGCAAACTTGATCAGGTAAGACTGAGTTGAATGAAAATGATACACATGTAGGAAGGTTAGTTTACAACATGAGAGAGTGTACCTTCAGTGACCTTGTAACCATGTTGCCTAAGAAGTCTAAAGCAAAGAGCTGTGGTATAGAGATCCTCTTTGAAGCCCAAGTCATCTCGATCGATGGATGCAGATATAGTGTTCAACATTTCCTTGATTTCCAACTCAAAGTGATATGCGATGCCAAGACGTTGGATGTCATTGATCAGCTCAAGTTGAGGTGATAGCCCAATCGCCGATTCCAGCAAATTCCTCACATCTTCCTTCAGCTTCTCATGGTGTTCTTTGAATGCATCTCCCTGTTCAATTGGGTTCGAATTTCATTCTAGTTATGCATAAAAACAAAGGGATACAGAGATTTACCAAAACTATGATTGCATACCTCACACTCGCTCTTTAATGGCAGCAACAAATTATGATCATAAAGGCTTGGCAAGTAATTTCCAGATCTCCTAACTACTTTTGGCTCCTCTGTGGCTTGAGTATATGCAAGACATGTTATGTTCTTAGCAACATTTGCTCTGCTTTTAGCTCTCACTGGCACCAGATCAGGAACCAAAGACACATTTGACAAAGGGGTGGAAAGTAAGAGTTGATGAAGGGCCATCTTCTTTCTTCTTTCTTCTGGGATTGATGATACTAATTTCTTTTCAGCTATCTATTTATAGATAGAATGTGTGATGTTGATCGGTGAAATCTTTCTTAGCAACCAAGTTTACTTCTTATTAGGATAATATTTAGATGATATATATCGGCCTACATGAGAAAATATCGCCGATATTTTCAATACATTTCGGCTCAAAATATTAGCTGAATTTTTTTAAAAAAAATAAAAAACAGTGCTGGATCCCACCATAATATCGGCCAATATTATATATTTTTCAGAAAAAATATATTTTCTTAAAAAATCTATTTTTAAATTTTTTTAATTCATATAAAATGTAAAAAAAGAATATTTTTACCCTTGACAAAACATGTGATGCATCGTGATTTTGCAATGCAGTTGAACCACAAAAAGATAGAGTTGAGATTTTTTTACTTTTGATTTTTAGATTATCATGATCCATGAGGAAAAGAAATGCACCAAACTATTTAACATTTTTTTATTGTAAGTTGGTCTCATTTGAAAATTTCTGATTATCGATCTATTAACTGAAAATAATACACAGATTATATACAAAACCCTAATTAGGAAAAAGGACTAATCTGCTGCTATTGAATCCTAACACTATCACAACTCCATACAAAACAAACTGTAACATCACTCATCTCTGTATCTTAGACTCAGCCACAATATCATATAACAGGAAAAACGATCAAACAACAACTCTATTAATTGCCATACCTACAGAAATAGATTCTATTTTTCAATCGACCTTATGAATCATACATTCAACCATTCTATTAATTGCCATTACCTTTTCTTTTTTTTAATATATGTTCTCTCTGTATTTTCATAGGTCTACCCCTTTTCTATATACCCACGACCTATAGCCTCTCAATTTTATATAATTAAGGATTTTTGGAGTTTTCCAGTTACTTCTCCAAATCGCTTCTAATGAGTTTTTCTTAATTTGTCTTTTATTAAAATTAGTTTTAAACTTTCTATAATTCAGTCACTTTTAACTCTATTTAAACCACTTTTTCAACGTGATATGCACATTTTTTCACACTAACTTTAAAAAGTGGGAGGTTGTGAGTTCGAATCCTCACGACATAACCTTGGCGTGCCCTATGGGTAGTGGGCTCACCTGTGGGAGTTTTACGCTGGGTATACCGCGGTTTCCTACATGAAAATTCAAAAAAAAAAAAACCTTTCTCTTGAAAATGATCATCTGGAGAGATAATGCACATATTAATGTAGTTAATGTTGAATGCTCTGATTTTTTATTTTCTTTTCTCTATTGTCATCGGATAAGATTTTTCCTCAAATCAATAAGCTAGTATTTATGAATGGCGATCATCCTAACATAGGAAAACTCTTTTAGCATACACGAGTTTTAGTGAATTTTCCATTTTACCCCCATCGATCCTTACCCAAAAAAAAAAAAACAAATATTCAGAAATCGGTTCACTTTCCAGTGAACTAGTATACTAGACCGGTGCACCGATCGGATCACTGGAAAATAAAAATTTGAGGAAAGTAGTCCAGTCGGTGTATCGATTTCTTGAGACGTGAAAGAATCCAAATCGGTGCACCGATTCAATGGAAAGTGATCTAGTCGGTGCACCGATTTCTAAATGTCTGATTTAAAAAGGCAAAATGGGAAGTCCGGAAAATCGTACAGACGGATGGGGGCAAAGTGGGAAGACTATTCCCATATTAGGATGGGCACCTTTTATGAAAATCAAAACCGATATGAAAAACTCTTCCGTATTCACCATACTTTATTTAGCCTCTTGTTCGAGATTAAAATTGGAATAACCTATCTCTATTAAAGGACTCTCATTTGATGTTACTCTAATTCCAACTCATTCTTACATTTCAAGGTCTGTTGAGAGAATCTTCAAGTTTTTTTTTAATATAAAAATAAAATCCCATTTTACTCTTAATCACAATTTACTATATTATATCCTCATTCTTTCTTACTTCTCGTATGGGCTGCCATTCATATTATCCTAATTGTTAGCATGTCTCTCATCATTTGTGGGCCCATGAATTATGGGGTTCAATAAATGTATGGACACCCTCTCTTTATAAGCCGATTTTCAAGGATGAGTTTCACTCATATATTTAATATTCTATCAGAGCAAGGTGTCATAGTGATGGGTTGGATTTTTTCTCCAATTCTGTATGAAGGGAGAGAGTAGAGTGTCTCTAGACATGCACCGGTGAGAGTTTTAGCATGTCCCACATTGCCTGTGGGCCTGTAGATTATGGGGTTTATAAATACATTGGCACTCTCCCCTTATAAGTCGGTTTTTAAAGGTGAATTCTACTCATGAATTTAATACTAATGATGACCCTTTTCTTCATTTTAGTGGGTTTGGGCTCTAACAGGGGTAAAAAAAATGATGGGCCCAAGATCTCGGCGCCTCGGCCAAGATCTCGGTCCCACGAATATCGGCCAATATTTCTCTCTCTCTCTTTCTTTTTTGTCAAATCTCGGTCATATCGGCCGAGATCTCGCACTTACGGACGATATATCTCATATCGGCCGAGATATATCGGGTGTCCAAAACTCGAGATATCTTGGCCGATACGAAATATCTCGGGCGATATTTCTACCCCTGGGCCCTAAGCTGACAGTCGAGCTTGCAATATGAATAACAGTGTCAAGGATAGGATAAGTGAAAATCCAATCTTAACCAAATTAAAAACCACATTTAAGCACGCCATTTTGACATTTATTAATTTAAAATCATCTACTCCAATTCAAATTATAAAGAAAATAAAAAAGCCATGTGAGCCTGAACCTGCAACCTCTCAATTTTTTAGTTCTTATTTTACATCTACTTACATTTCACATTAACATAGATCTAGGTCTTTAGTTCTCATCTCTCTACCCTTGGGAAACTTGTATATGTACTCCTCTTTCTTTAGTTTGTAATTTCATATACAAAAGTCATCACTCAGCGTTGCTTAGGGCTTTGTTTGCATCTCTTATTAACTAGGAAAACTAAAGCTCATGAACAAAAAATGAGTTTCAATAAATAGGCATTCTTTATTCACAATCAGCAGTAGAAGAGAGAAGAAGAATAAAGACAGAAAATATAGGATTACTTCGTTTTATTTAAAGCAGTATGAGGTGAAAGTGCTGAGATGTGATTATGGTAGGTAAGGTGATTACATCTTCTTATATGAAACTGGTTCAATGAGTAAGGACTTGATGTTTGTTTCAGTGCCTACGTTTGGACTGCCGAACCCATCACCGGTTTCGTATGTGCACTGGGACATTCTAAGAAGATTTACTGCAACATTGACGAAAGGTTGGTGATGAGGAGGAACTTCAACAAGATCTTCATTCAACTTCTTCCAATTCTCGCTGATTAGACTTTTAATATGCTCTGTAGCAGTAACCTCAGAGGCACCACTTTCATGCAAGTAGCATTGGATGGCCTTTGGAACATCACCTCTCTTTAGCTCGTCCTGTATTAACAAGAAACCAAAACAAAAGATGATAATATTCATACCTGCAAATTTTGTTCACTTTTTAAAGAATTTGATTAACATATTATATTAAAAAAGCGATCCATTTCTTATTCTCTACCCAAATGTGATAGAAAGTAAGGGTGGAAAAAACCCGAGGGGATTGGCCTGACGGTCAAAAAGCTTGCCTCATTAAGCGAGATTTTGAGTTCGATTCTCGCTCAAAACTCATTTGGGCCACTTTTCATGGGTTACGCTCTATCGCTTGAACCCAATATGTGTGATAGGGAGATGTACACATGTCTCAAAAGATTAGTCGGGTAAAATCTCCTAATGAGACGCCTAGAGAGCTTCAATCATAAAAAATGTAAAGGTGGGTAATTTGTCTGAGCAAGGGGTTTGCTCTTTGATTAGACATTTGAAGTAGAGATAAGTGGGAACCATTTTTTGACCCGGTGGAATTTACCCCTGCTTGATGAGTAAAGCCACAAAACTTTTGAGATTGTGTTGGGAGTTGGAGAAGATTCTTTTGTTTAAAAATAGGGTGATTCTTTCAAGAGTTGATTTCTACAAATAAATGTTTTCTTCAATATTAAGAAATATCTTCTATGTGAGGATGGAAGAGGAGTTCCTATTTGAGATAGAATGGTAAGTTTCCTCATTAAAGTCTTCTAGTATGAAATCAATTTAACTAGAGAAATAGAACAATACATACCGATGAAGTCCCCAGATCGTCAGCAAGTCGAAAAATAATACAAATTGTCTTTATGATATGTGCATTTTTTTCGATGACTTCTAATGCCTCCCTTATTTGACTTTGGCCCATGGAAATGTAAGCATGAGTCAATAGAAGAGGTCCTGATATTGTAATCCATCCATTGTTTAGATATTCACTGAGTGTTGGTTGATATCCACTATGCAACCACTTTGCTTCTGTAAGGCCAGCTTTACACCAATCTGCCCACTGCAACAAACACAATACCCAGTATAGCGATTTTTTCTCCTGTTTTGCAATCTAAAACTTTTTAACTTTGGTGCACTAGAAATAAATAGAGGGAAATAAAAATATTGAAATAAATTTGAACAAAACGAGTATTTCATTCATTTTTTATGCACTAAGGATAAAGGTGTTGGTATATCAATCACTTCCTTTTAACATGTAATACCGATGTCTTTAGGTATGGTAAGACGTTCACTCCTTGCTCCTTCATTATTTCATATCCAAAGTCGTTAATGGTGTTGAAGAGTGCTAGATAACATATCCTCATGTACTCCGGAAGCTTTTCTATTTCAGAAATATCCCACCTGAACAATTCAAATAGTTATTGATTCAATTAAAAATATTTTTTAAAATGATTTTAAGTTTGAGTTTTATTAGTAATAAAACCATCTCTATGGATGATAAGATACCTATTCAAAATAATAGTTGTTTCATTTGAAACATTTGTATTTTTTAAGAAAATATCTATATAAGACTAGACTATTTTGAGACAATTCCAAAATCCAAATCAGACAACTAAATTGGGACAGAAGGAGTATTGAGTTTTTGAAGAGTGTACCCTAACATATGATCAAGAAATTTGTAGGTTAAGAAATGATATAAATAAGATGCTTTCAAATTCAGTGAGAGAGAGAGGATACCTATCAACTGCATTAGTGAAGATCTCAAGTTCATCCATCAAACCATATACATCATAAATGTCATCAATCGATGAAATCAACTGAATGGCTTTCGAACATATGTCTCTAGAACTGTTGAATTGAGGTTCAAAGCACATTCCAATTGTCCATAGAAAAGACTCCACAATACGATCCCTAGCGAAGTTTAATTTATTTGCCAGCCCCAACTTTCTCCACCACCTAGAAAAATACATTAAACAGTAGCAATGCTAAAATAGAAAACGATTTTCAAGTTGAAATTGTTTTCTACCTTTTCCATTAAAACATTTTTCATTAATTGAGCAGTTTCTACGAGAGGTGTGGAAAATGAATTCTAAAGAAAATGGCCTTACCTTAAAGTTTTGTTTAGATCATTTTGGTGAATCGCCTGCACCATGTTGAAATCAAGTTTGGCTAGTTCATTTAAAATGGAGCTCGCATACTCCTTTGTCTCATAGAAGTCTATATACCATCTGGACTCCACTCTTGGAAGCCTCCAACGCAGAGGAAACTCTAAGGAATGCTCTACCAGCTTTGAGAGCTCTTCATCTATTTCCCCCTCAGCATCCTTGAGATGCTCCAATGCAAATTGCTTGGCCCTATCTAGGATGTTTTCAGCTGCGAAACCGAGTTGCGAAGCTTCATACAAACTCAACAATCCCCTCGTGTCGCGGCAAAGATTTGTTTTGAAGTGACCCATCTCATCCATAAAGACTTTGAAGACATCTAAATGCAAACTTGATCAAGTAAGACTGAGTTGAATGAAAATGATACACATGTAGGAAGGTTAGTTTACAACATGAGAGAGCGTACCTTCAGTGACCTTGTAACCATGTTGCCTAAGAAGCCTAAAGCAAAGAGATGTGGTATAGAGATCCTCTTTGAAGCCCAACTCATCTCCATCGATGGATGCAGATATAGTGTTCAACATTTCCTTGATTTCCGACTCAAAGTGATATGCGATGCCGAGACGTTGGATGTCATTGATCAGCTCAAGTTGAGGTGATAGTCCAATCGACGATTCGAGCAAATTCCTCGCATCTTCCTTCAGCTTCTCATGGTGTTCTTTGAATGCATCTCCCTGTTCAATTGGGTTCGATTTTCATTCTAGTTATGCATAAAAACAAAGGGATACAGAGATTTACCAAAACTGTGATTGCATACCTCACACTCGCTCTTTAATGACTGCAACAAATTATGATCATAAGGGCTTGGCAAGTAATTTCCAGATCTCCTAACCACTTTTGGCTCCTCTTTGGCTTGAGTATATGCAAGACATGTTATGTTCTTAGCAACATTTGCTCTGCTTTTAGCTCTCACTGGAACCAGATCAGGAACCAAAGACACATTTGACAAAGGGGTGGAAAGTAAGAGTCGATGAAGGGCCATCTTCTTTCTTCTTACTTCTTTCTTCTGGGATTGATGATACTAACTTCTTCAGCTATCTATTTATAGACATCTTTCTTTGCAACCAAGTTTACTTCTTACTAAGATATATATAAATGTTATAATACTTCCAGCTATCCATTTATAGACATCTTTCTTTGCAACCAAGTTTACTTCTTATTAAGATATATTTAAATGTTGTAATACTTCTCAAGTTCCAAATTTATTACAATAGATTCTTAGTAGACGGTTGTATTAGGACTGGGTAATTATCTCAAAAAACTAGTCTATTAGGTTGAGTTACACAAATATTTTATAAATATCTTGATCTCCCTCTACACTTCCAATGCGAAACTCGTTTGCAGCCTCGAGATTGGCTTCATTTTTAATCCCCACATGGATAAGATTTTAGAATTTTTTAATGATTAAATCTGTGGTTAATGTGACTGAGAACAAGACAAAAATGATTTGCTCCATCCTGTGACATGGTATGAATTTGCATGGTCCATGCATACAATGGGTTTTCTCTAGTAAAACTCTTTCTATAGCATGGATTAAATGGTGCTAATTACAACTCAAATGGCATGTAAAGATTGTAATTAACGATTTGAGCATTATTATTTTATCTTGTGGAAAAGGTTGATCCACTTCTGGGTATGAAATATCAGTTGGTATGAACATTAATATCCACTGCTGTGGGATTTGTCTCAAGTGAGGTCAGCCTTCTCTAAAACAGTAGGTACTGTAATTAGCAATACGGTGCTCATTAAAAGCACACTTGATCAAGAGAACCTAATCACATTGGTCACATTTAGGGTTTTTTTTTTTTTAAATGAAAAAAATCAACTCTATTGATTAAAAGTATATTTAGTAAAGACTAAATTTCAACCTAAAACTTAATTTTCAAATGCTTCGTTGAATTTCTTTTTAAGACACCTAATGATTTTAACAATTCACGTGAAGTCGTCGAACATTCATTTTTAGGTTAAAATTTATTCTACTTGTAGCTCACATCAAGCCATATCTTTTAGAGATTGAATGATGTAAAGAAGATTTTAGTAGTAATTTTATTAATAATAAAATAATAAGTTGGAGATTGTATTTTAATTAACCCAAACATGTGGATGCCTTTAGGCCTTATTAAATTATTTCAAGTCAATCACACCAATACGGCAATGATCTTGTCACCTTGTTTAACATTTGTAAATATGATAAATGATTTAGATTAGATTTCATTCTACCTTATTTTTTAAAAATACTCTTTTAACTAGCTGGAAAAACTAGTTTTATATTTGTCTTCTTTATTTTAATGATTGTTATATTTTTAATTATAACTTATTTATTAATTAGACAATTTCTTCATGCATTAAACAATAATAATAATAATTTCTTCTTGTTACTCTTTTGTTACGTGCGATGCACATGCAATGTAAATTATTAATTAGCAGATTATCGATTGTAACGCTCTGAGTTATCTATATCATAATAGTTTTTTGCACATACGTTTGTGCTAATTTTTTTTGGGTTAATTAAAATACAAGCTCCAATTTATTATTTTATTATTAATAAAATTACTACTAAAATCTTCTCTACATCATTCAATCTCTAAAGTACTACTCCCTCCGTCCCAAAATACTTGTCTTATATATATTTTTGAATTGGATAGTGATCATCCCACAGACACTTTGTGTATACAAACATGGGTTTTACCGTGATGCCCATTTTGTCCTTCACTTGCCGAAAATGTAAAACAATAGGAATGTCAGAAATCGACTTGCCAAGATGTTCGCAAGTGATCCCGTTAGTGAGCCGATATCTGTGATCAATAAAATCGGTTCGCCGAATCACTCGTGAATAGTAAATTCGGCTCACCAAGATGTTCGCAAGTGATCCGCTTGGTGAGCGGATTTTTGTGAACAGTAAAATCGGCTCACCGAATCACCTATGAACAGTAAAATCGGCTCTCCGAATCACCCATGAACAATAAATCGGCTCGCTATCCGATTGGTGAGCCGATTTCTAACCTTCCAAAGTTTTACATTTTCTGCACG
Source organism: Chimonanthus salicifolius (assembly GCA_013350335.1). NCBI lineage: Eukaryota > Viridiplantae > Streptophyta > Magnoliopsida > Laurales > Calycanthaceae > Chimonanthus > Chimonanthus salicifolius. The sequence continues at coordinate 59,128,359 of CM023536.1, read as the reverse complement.
GCAGGTGAAGGGCAAAATAGGCATCATAGTAAAACCAGTGTATGTATACAGAGAGTGTCCATGGGAGGATCATTGGCCTTTGGAATTGTCCCAAATTACTTATTCGGTTCTTTTTTTTTCAACTCCAAATTGCATTCTAACATAATGGAAAGACGACATTCTTTTATAAGCTTTGACTTGTCCAAATAATAAAATACCAACATCTTAACACTAATATTTTATAAAACGATTCTTAAGAAATAAAAAATTCTGAAATAAGACAAGTATTTTGGAACGGAGGGAGTATTAAATATGCAAATCACATTCCTAATTTTAGTATAAGAAAATCCATATGCAAAACATGACGTCGTGATTTTGCACTGCAGTTTCTTTGATAATTTAATAAAGACAATTTGGCATGTGAAATTGTCAAAAAGATAGGCTTGAGATTTTTTCTTTTAATTTTTAGATTATCATGATCCACGAGGAAAAGAAATGTACGTGAACTGTTTAACTTTTTTATTATAAGTTGGTCTCACTTGAAAAAATTATGATTATCGATCTATTAACTGAAAATAATACACAGATTATATACAAACCCCTAATTAAGAAAAAAGACTCATCTACTACTATTGAATCCTAACACTAATACAACTCTATAAAGGGTAATGATTTCCACACCATCAACTTTGATAGTTGCACACCATAATGAAAGGAAATCTCATTATTACCCTTCGTTAATTTTCTCCATTCTCAGCATTTACGTGTTTCCTCCAAAAAAATTAAGGAAGGATAGTAATGAGATTTCCTTTCATTAAAGTGTGCAACTATCAAAGTAGTTGGTGTGAAAATCGTTACCCCTCCATAAAATACAAACTCTAACATCACTCATCTCTCTATGTACCTATGACATGTAACCTCTCAACTTTATATACTCCCTCTGTCTCAAATTAGTTGTTTTATATAGATTTTGAAATTGTCCCAAAATAGTTGCATCATTTGTATTGGAGTAGTATAAAATGTGTTGAAAATAGATGAAATCACATGGAGTACTAGTCTTATATAGAGAGTTCCTTAAAAAATACGTATGTTTCAAATGAAATAACTAAAATGGGACGGATGGAGTATTAAAGAATTTTTTGATCTTTGTGTTGCATCTCCAAATCACGTCTAATGAGTTTTTCTTAATTTGTCTTTTATCAAAATTAGTTTTAAGCTTTCTATAATACAGTCACTTTTAACTATATCACGTAAAGTTAAACCACTTTTTTCAACGTGATATGCACATCTTATCTGGGGAGATAATGCACATCAGGGTAAAAATCTCGTTTGGTCCGAGATATCGGCCGATATGTTGCGAAATCTTATTTTATTTATTTATTATTATTTTTTTCATCATATCGGTCATTTTTCTTTAATTTTTTCTGATTAAAATTTTGAAAATGTGGTTGTTTTTTTTTTTATTTCGGGAATTTAAAAATCTAAAATACCAGCTGATATGATATTGGTCCGATATAGGCAAATATGAGCCGAGATATCTGCTTGAGCCCAAGGCCGATATCTGGCTTTTTAGAAAAAAACGATTTGTTTCGTATCGGCCGAGATTTCAATGACTTTAAGCCAAATTAGAAATTAAGATTAGTTGTAGAAGATGTATTTGGAATTGCCATGGACGGATTAGCTCTCTGCAGTATGTCCTGGTTTTCCTTTGTTTTCTTCCTTGTTGTGAAGTTACATTTAGAGATAAAAAGCACAAGACGTATGCAGAGGTGATAAAGAGAATGCTTTTATTGTTGAGAATAAAACAATCAAACCACGTATCCATCACACACAAAAAATAGAGATTGACGTTGTTCGACAAAATCTTGTCTACATTTATGAAGCGTGATATATAATTGCACCATGAAAAAAAAAAAAATACTGGAAAACTCGTTACAAAGATTATCAACCCTTTCCCTATAACCTTTTCACTCTCTCTCATTTTCTCTTTATTTTTTTTTTCTCTCCTCTCTCTCACTGAGAAGAACACAAAACTTCGCAAACCCTAGATATAAAAAGCCCTTATATACTTAGTAGGTATTACATAAAATACAGACCGGGCCCTCTAAACCTTACATAAATACATCCTGGTCCAATAAAAACCTTTTGAGCCAAACCCAACATGTATGGGCATCAAGGGTTGTGATCGTGGCACTCACTTTATCCTGCTATTGTCTTAATCACAATTTACTATATTCCATCCTCATTCTTTCTTTTTTCTCTCCTGCTAACTGGGCTGCAGTTTATATTTTCCTAATGACGACCCTTTTCTACCTTTTAGTGGGATTGGGCTCTAAGTTGACAGTCGAGCTTGCGATATGAATGACAGTGTCAAGGATAGGATAAGTGAAAAATCCATCTATGATCAGGTCAGAAATCAAGATCCGTTTATGAACCAAATGGCTATTTCCACTAGTAAGAACCTTAATCCAGCATAGAATTATCTGAGTCAGGTTTCATCCGAGTCAGTAATTATTTTCCAGCTTCTAGCTTGGGGGTCATTGCATTTCATGTGGCCATGGCCCCTTCAACTTGTATATAGATCAGAAAATGAAAGCCCAATCCAATTTCCAGTTAGTCCTAATTCTTAATATAAATACATGTCAGACATAGATCCAGGCCCAACTCAATGTGTATGGTGGAAAATCTTGCCCAGACTCAACCCACTAGACCAAACAATAGCCATTGGCCTATAAGTCCAAACCACATTTTGCTCATTTTGGTTGGGCACTTGGGCTCAACCGCCAAGGAGTAGCTGAATCCATTTCAAGACCTAAAATGGACTTCTGAACATTTTCTTAATTTGATTAGCAACAATTGGACGGGGCTTTCCTTGGGTTGGTCATGGCCTTAACCTCAAACTAGAATAGGCCAAGTCGATGAATTGGGCTTAATTAATTCGAAACCCAGATTCAAATTGCCGTATGGAAGCCCAACAAAGGATGCAAAACAGGGTAACAATGTCAGTTTTTTTTCTAAAATTCATACTTATGGGAGTCATTTTTTCATTAAGGGTTTTGATTCAGTAGACATGCTTTCAGACACCCACTCAAAAAAAAAAAAATTTATTTTATTCTTTTAGACAATAACATTTTCTCGTGAGAAAAGAAATTGTTAGGAAATGATAGTGGAAGGCTAAAATCAGAAAAATAGAAAAAAAAAAAAGAATCTCATGAGTTGGTGTTCAGTGTTAAAAAAACATGGGTGTATGAATCAAAACCTTAATAAGAAATCATTAAGGTTCTAAACATGGGTGTTTCCACCAAAGCGCGTATGGAAGATTCTAAACTCTTTGTCAAAGTTTCAGACTTTGAGAGGAATCTTAGGAGAGATGCCTGTTCATAAATTACAACTATGATTCAATGACTTACCTTTTTCTACACAGACAACTCATGTGACCCTCATAATAATTCATAACTCGTACAGTCTGAAGTGTCACACAATCAAATTTTTTGTTGAATTCATTACAATAGATGTGTGAAAATAACCTCCTTTTATTTATTGAGAAATTTTATTTTTTATATGTATAGGCCTTTTTTTTTTTTTAATCTTTGTGTGGGTGCGGAAATTTATCTTTTTTTATATGTATAGTTGATAGAAAACATGATAGTTGTTAGGATTAAGTGAAACTTAATTTTGAAAATTAAAATAATGAATAATACTCCCTCTGCTATTTTAGTTGTCTCGTTATAAAAATTTGAATTATTTAAAAAATGGCTCTTAAAAGGTATATCAGATGTGATAGAAAAAGAGAGAATCAAAATCGCATATCAGACAATTATTTTGAGACAGTCTCAAAAAACAACTAAATTGAAACTAAAAATTATTTCACTCACTGAGATAATATTAACCAATAGCTAATATCATCTGCACAAATAGGTCTAAAAGCCAATAATTTTTTATTAGTACATATATACACTTTTGGTATAATTACATTAAGATTAGATTATAAATATTAAAAAAGAATTTTAAATTATAAAATAACTGATGACATAGTTTATGACAGAATTAATCCAAGAATCAAAACTTTTAAAATCGACTTTATGTGAATAAGATAATGCACGGACGAGGAGGTGTGCAAGTATCTCAGTATTTGGGTCTGATCGTAGCCCTCTATGGTGCACATTTGCTTTAAAGATGGCTCCATCATTGCACTTGTTTTCATCACTGGGTCCTACAATTCAAGCATGCAGATTTATCACCACACATTTTTCATGGACCCACAATGTGGTCGCACGTCTTTGTAAGCATCCCATCATTTATGAAATCCAAATCATTGAGAGAGATGCACAAATCAAGGAAAAGGACAGTGACATTTGATAAATAAACCGCTGTATCAAAATTTAATCAGGTGAAGGCCCTCATCTCCTCAACTTTTTCTCAAATTTTAACAGGTTAAATTAAATAAAATGAAATTTGAATTGAATTAGATTGAATTGATCTAAATAAAATCAAACAGTAAATATTTATTATTTATAGTCAGTCTGATCACCTGTGAGTCAACCCATTTGAATTGCATACATATTAATATCTTTATTTTATAAAACTATTGGAATAATTTAAATAAGTACAAAAAATGTCTTTAAAACCTTATCTGCAAGAGTTAACCTGCCATCCTATGCCATTTGATTTTTAAACCACCATTCCTACAAGAAGAAGCCAAGACACAGTATTATTTAGAATAATTTAGTATTGGAAGTTGGAACTTGTTGTCCTCACTTGTGATTAAAGAATTGAAGGGCCCAAAAGGATGAGAGAGTATTTTACGTCTTACATGCTCTCTGGGATAGGGCAGGTGAAAAAACAAAGAAAAAAAAAAAAAAAGAGCTTGAGAGACCCTACACAGGAATTTAAAAAGGAAACATGGACTGGAGTGGGAATTTAATATTTGAAAAGGGGTTGTATATGAAAATGAAAACATGCGTTGTCCACCGATCTCGTACGTGATTAGCACGTAAACAGGGTGTCATTCAAAACCTCGGAAAAAAAAAAAACTGTTCTGGTGATTACCTGATTTTTTTTTTATAAATAGTTTATCTTAATTGATTTTTAACATTGTAAAAAATTATTAGTTCAATTTTTTTTTATAACATGAATATTCTAACTCGACATCAAAAGTGAGATTAATCCCACATATACACAAAACTATCTGCAAATCTCGTATATTAAATATAATATATTATTTTATAGAGTGTATTAATCGTCTAAGATGACATTTAAAAATCTTAATATGAAATTCCTGCCCTAGTTCTCATTTATAAAAAATACCTAAATTAGACAGTGCAGAAATAGAAAATAACTAAAATTACATGAGGACCATCAAAGTGAAGGTGCTCCCCCGGAGCTCTAATAGTCTGAAAGGAATAACAAGAGATAAAAAGAGTCCACCGATCTCGTACGTGATTAGCACGTAAACAGGGTGTCATGTTCCTGCAGAATTTTGGCTGCCTCCACACCAAATAAACCGTTTTACAATTTCCATCTATACATGTCGGTTTGTCCTCCTCTAATTTTGTGGGTTTTTAAAAAAAGAATGTAAATATTGAGATAAACCATTGTTAAAAAAAAAAAATGATTTAGGTGAGTTAGTCTAAGTTTATTTGATTTGACTCGGCTTGATTCAATAAAAAGAAAACTCGCTTAAAATGTCACTTAGTCTAACTAAACCCAGGGCACTAGATATTAATTTGACATCACAATCATATTTAATTGAATCGTTCATCTACTGAGACTTAAGTCTGTCTGATTTAAGTTTGTCATTTATTTTTCTTCCTGTAAACAGATGATGATTGGATGGACCATTCCAATAGGAATGGTCCCATTAAAATAAGTGTAGCCATTGATGGCCAAAAGGTTCAAACCCATTACATAAAATGGACCACTTTTGTGAAATTGGTAGCAATCAATTCTGCCTAATGCGATGGGTTATCGGTTATAATGGTCCTGAGGAGTAGTTTGCCTTTAAAAATGTTGGGAAAGATGAAAAGAAGATATGATGATGGGGATGTGTTTCTCCATGGAATAATTACTTTAAGCAAAGCAATTATCAACTTTATCTTTACCAAGTCAAGTATAAATAAAATTCCTTCTCATCTCAATTCCAACTTTTCCACCAATTGCATCAACATGAGAATAAAAAAGTAAAATAAGAAAATTAAGATAAAATAATTCAAAATAAAGAAGAAAATCAATTAAAACATTCACATATTGCAATGTAGTAATTTAATTAATGAGTTTGATGATTGAACATTTAAAAACCATAACTCCTTAGAAATTTTGTTGTCTTGATGTCTCATAGGTTTTAGATGGAGCATCATTTGCCAATTTTAAATAACTTGTAAATCATTTATTGAAAAAAAAATCATTTATACAATAAAATAGATGACAATTTTAAAAAAAAAAAAAAAAATTATACCCCTCGAATAGTTGTCAATTGTGATGTATCAAAAAGTGAAACCCACCATCTTAAATAGTAATGAGAGGAACTAACAAGTTCGTTGGTAAAACAAAGACAAATAATAACATTCTAATTGTTAACTTTACAAAAGGATTGGGCAATTAAGGATCTTAATTAGACAAGGCAATGAGTCGGGTCTTATTCGAGTTTGAGTCAACAATATCCGACCAATTATTTATTTGTTTATTAAATGGATTAGTTGATTAGGATCACAACATTTTAAATCCATACCTACTTAAATTGCTCAGGTTCGGTTCGAGTAATAGGGTCGGGTCAAATTTTGCCAAACCTAATTCAAATTAACTTAGCAAGGTATCACTTTCGAGTTCAAATTAACAACTCTCAATCCATTATTTAATTATTAAATGGGTTTAATCAATTCAAGTCTATTTTGGATTCAAGTCACAAAAACTTTAAACCCATAACCCATTCAAAATACTTGAATTTTATTTAGATAATAGGATCAGATCAAATTTTATCCGACCTATTTTTAATTACAATGGATTTTTATTATGGTGGGCATGTTCTTGGTCCCTATCACAATTGAATGGCGTCATTATCAGTTGTTGTATCCTCCTCTAATTATAGCTTAAACAACGAACACAAACTGTATCTTATTATTGTCATTAATCTTATTATTCATGGCAAGTTTTTTTCTCAAACAACTAGGAAACTTTTCACTATTTACATTTTTTAAGAAATATAATTAGAAAAATCAGTTTAGAAGTAGGATGTTTCTAACTTTCCATATAAAATTAATCAAGATTATATAGATTTTATACGAAATCTTATTACAGTTTGCCTAATGAAAGTTGACATTTGCCTTATTAATTGTGCTAGAGGTTCTTGTTAAAAAAATCACTATTTCATTAATATTTAGAACCACATGTAATTACATGTCAGCAAAAGCAAAATAATAATTATAATAACTGAATATATAATTTATGATATCTTAAATAGAGAAGTGTCATGTGTGTATAGAATTATAACATTTTTAATTTGATGCTACAGAAAGCTGCGACTAATTAGCTTTCAAGAGAGAAAATAAATCTAATAAATACAATTGTCACTTCTATAGATGAAAACAAGGATACAATTTTAAGTAATAATTAAATTTACCTTTTAAAAAAATAGTCTATAATTAATAACTAATGGGACCTCTCTTAATTAGATACCATAAAGTTCTCCCCCGACTCAATGGAGCTCACATGATTGGATTTAAGGTACAAAGATAAGTGGCTTCGAAAGATATTTTTAAATTTATACTTTTGATAAAAAAAAATTATTAAATTTAAAAAATATAATTTTGAAAGATTCAAAGATCAATGATCAAGATGGAGTCAATTTTGAATAATTTTTTACTTCAATAGATAAATCAATTCTAAATAAATTCTAATTTTATTTCAGACCCACACGAGAGTCTAAGAGAGCAATTGTTGCTTTGAGAATTTCTTTAAATTATTTAATTTACAATCATAATTAGTTGTCGAAGCTTGGGTAATCAATTTGGCCGATAGAGTGTGTATCGGTCGAATTATTGTGAAATATTGTATTAGCAGCAATGTATTTGTGTTGCGGTCACACGTAATTTGATATAATTTCAGAAAAGACAGAAATTATATCAATTGATACGATACATTATAATTATACTGATACAAACGCAACACTGATATGTATCGATCGAATGCAAATTTAAAGTGTGAAAAAAATAAAAAGGAAGAATGGTCTTCATAGCAAGAAGAGAGAGGCATATGTTGTTTGTTGAGTCATTGCAAGGTCATTTGTTGCTGGAATGATTGTGTGTGGCGCATTTTGTCTTGTGACAAGAAAAAACTAAAGACACAAGAGTCAGATGCATTTTGATTGGCCCATTTGCTGGGGAAGAAAGGCCAATGCCATTAAAGTAGGCCCCACTTCCTGCCAACTTTGTGTGTGCCTTGCCATTCATTATGCATTTCCCCCTTCTCACTGCTTCTTTCCTTACTAGATCTGACTCATTCCACACATCAAAATCTGCAGTGCCTGTCCCATATCCAAACTATACAAAAGTAAATGCTCCAATTAAAATATAGAAACTCACAAGATCCAAAGACCATTTTAATCTTTCGTGTTATATGATTGCAAATGTAAATAATGTCTTATCTACAAAAGAATTGATTTGCACTACCTGTAAGAATTACATTTAGAAAGATCAAAAAAAAAAAAAAATCAACAGAATCAATCTCACATAAATAAGCCTATTCTCTTGTTTAACTTCTTTGTTTTGAAGTATCTGTGGGTTCTTCCTGCCATGGTAGAAGCCCGGTGTTAGGGTCCTTGAATGTGTCCAAAACCCAGTCCCTCAAACCACTGTCCGTGACATCGCAAAACCGGCTAGACCAATCTGGTGGCTCGATGGCCTTGGTCCCCAGCCCCGGAGCCCGGTCTTTTGACCCAGTGTTCTCCTGATGCTGCCAATCCACGACATAAGTTGCAACACGGCGATAAAACTTTTCCTTAAACACCTCCCAAACTTGATATTTATAGTGATTAATCACCATCACTCCTCTCTCCATGTTCACATACTCAAATCCATCCTTTAGATGAAAGTGATGCACGACATTGATCAGAGTAGAATTGAGTGCCTCTGGCCTCACAATAGATTTGTGCCTCTCCGGAACGGCCACCCGGCATGTGTAACCAACTGTAACACCCTCCGGTGGTGCCCGCTTCTGACCCGACGGCCCAAAACTGTGGCAAGCAGTTCGCAATTCGCCGACCCAAGGCAGATCCGAGTGGTTTCGAAGAACATCATTCAATGTGAGATTAGAGGGAAAATACAAGAATTCGTCGACATCAATGAATCCAACCCATTCACACGATCCACGGGCCTGAAGCGCACAATGAGCAAAGCCCGCTTCTTGTGTCTTCACCCAAGGCCACATGTGCCTGGAAACATTGAAATTCGATGGGTCGAGGGAGTCGATGACAGTGTCAAGCCCATCATCACTGTTGTTGTCGTAGATGAACCACCGCTCCACGCCAATGGCGGCATGGTACGTGACCCACTCGCGGAGAAAGCGAGCCTGATTGCGGACCATAGTGCAAATGCACATCGTGTGTGCCTTTCTCCGGCCAGCAACAGCAAGTGGGTAGGACTCGGGTCGGCCTCTCGGCCGAGCCATAGACTGGAATGGCCTACCTCTCCCCTTGGGCCTTACTGACACCTTAATTGTAATGAGTCTGTCTGGATTTTTCAATAGGCTCAGAGGCGTCCTGCAACGAACAATCTCCTGCGCAACGGTCAGAGCCTCTGACGATAACAGAAATCTCGGACTGGAGAAATCCCAGCCGTACACGCACTCGTATCTGGATGCGTCGGCGATTCTTTCTGGCCGTAGATTTAGGCCCTTAATGAAAACGACAGTAGTGTTATCACCGTCAATCAAGGCCTCGTACGCGAGTGAATCCCAGCTCCGGGCAGGCCGGGCGGGCTGCGGGGGCAGACCGTTGCGAGCAAGGGATGGTAAGAATCCACGTGGAACAATAGGACACCGGACGATCTGGAGATTGGGTTGATCCTGGCTCTCGATGGAGATCGGGGGCAGATTTGTGTGCGGCTGAGATTTACGAGGCGGGATGTAGACACATTGCAGGTCCGCTTTTGTAAATAAGGCTACGGTGGGGGGGTATTTAAGGAATATTAGGGTTTGGTCGGGAAAAATGACCGTTTCCTGGATCTCGAAGGTGGATGGACGGAGTATGCCCTCGTCGACGGAAAATTCATTGTTGACGGCGTTTAGAGCCGGATTCCTCGCGGACGAGATTAAAACCGGCCGAAATGAAACTGTTAAGAAAAACATAATAAAGGAAATTAATTTACAAACAAAATCCATTAAATGCATAAAAATAACAACCAAGGATTCAAATAAATATATAAATATGTTAAGTGAGAAGGTGAAAAAAAAATAGAAAATTCTGGCCTATGGCTTTGTAAAAAATACAGACAAGAGTGCAGAAAATCAATCTCTAAAATAAGTAATGCAGCGGCGAAAAAAAGGCCTTTTGCATTTAAAATTCACGATAAAATGAAAAGGAGAAGTGGGTATTTGTAGATAATTAAAATAAGGTAATACAGAAATTTCAAAAGAAACCTTAGAATCATACGCAATAAAATATAAAAAACAAAAAAGGAGCTTAGTCGTAGTAAAAAACAATTAACGGTATAAGAGGAAAAGCTTTTTCTTTTTTGGTTTTTTTGCCAATTTATTTATATCCAAGATTGTAGGGAAAACTTGAGGAAAGACCCATTAGTCTAATACAAAAATCAAACACAAATACAGCAAGAACCAAAAAGGCAAAACCCATGGAAAATTTTCTTTATAGGAAATAATAATTTATAATTAACAGATAAGAGGGTTTTCTTTCTCCTTTTTTTTGGGGGGGGGGGGAATTCAACAAGATCTAAGATTATAGAAGAAATTTCAAGAGAAACCCATGAATGAGATATATAGAACGGAAGAACCCACGAATATTTCGTGGAATTTACTCACCTCCCAATAGCCGGAAAGTAGAGAAGGTGAAGGAAAATAAGGCAGCGCACGATAAGGAAATAACGAGGGCGAAGAAGAAGAATCTGTTCCTTGATATAAGATCTCGTCTCCTACGATCCTTCATGACTGTTATCGAATACCGGAGAAGAGGATTTGCAGAAAAATTTCTCCTCTCTGCAAATTCATGTATGATTCTCTGTCTGTGTATGTGAGAGAGAGAGAGAGAGAGAAACAGAGAGAATGGGCCGTGCCTGTTTGTTTATGTGAAAGGCAGGGATAGACGGCTCTTTCTATGGAAGGACCGGTTCAGTCGCTTTATATATTTTAATGTTTTATTTTATACTTCCCAGTCTTCTCCACTTACATTCTTCCACCAATTCTAAAGACCTCTTTGAAATAGAGTGAATCGTAAGTTCTTATTCACACCACTAATCATGTTCTGATTTTATGGATCATTAGAAAGGAAAAAACATATAACTACTTTCCAAAATTATGAAAATATTATTTCGGTTATATTGAAAGTTTTGTAAATACTTGCTATAATTTTATTTGATTTTGCCTTAGCGTTTTCTTTCACAATAGGTATAGTTTTTTTCCTTATTTAAATAAGGGTTAGATGGCTTCAATTGAGTTAAGATCTTCAATGGAATTATGGAAGTCTAATTTCAATTGTAGAGGTAATTATTCCTTTAATTTATCTTTTATATTAAAAAAGAATAACATTTATGGTTGTCTAACAATGAGACTAAAAAGTAAAGGTTAAGAATGTTGTCCAACAAAATATGTCAAGGACCCCACCAAAAGTTCAGGGAATTTTGTAGACCATCCTACTATCTACTCATAGGATAAGATGTATTAAAGTTTAAAAGAAAGAACGAATTTATATATCAATTGTTTCCTAGCAATTACAAGAATGATTGTATGAGATGTTTGATAACAATTTGACAAATGGTTATTTTCACTTTATTCATATTAGAGGTTCAAATAAAATATATCAAAATATGTTATCATATTGCAATTACATATTATCAAAAATCACTTTCATCGAATTTATCAAGTTATAATTTTAAATTTTATAAAGTTTAGAAATAAAAAAATAATTTAAAATGGTAAAATTTTGAGAGCTTTAAGATATAACTTGTTCAATCCAATCAATGTTGTTTTATATGAATAACATATTGTTCATTTTAAGTAACTCATCAGAATTCCATTTGTTTGGCCCCATACCTAATTGTGGACACTAATTTTGTACGACCTAATGTTCAGGTGAACATTTGTGATAAATATATTCGTTATATTTCTATATTTAGGTGTAAATTCAAGTGGATTTCACTTTTTCTAGATGTGAACCCTTCAAAAATTCTTATAAAATTATTTTTAGTGGTTAAATATTTTTATTGATATAATGAAAATCTTCTTTACTATCTGATTATATTCTTCTGTGGGCTCCACTTATCTGGCAAATAATAATAAGGTTTTGACCTTTCACGACCATTTCCAAGTTTATTAATTTCAACAATGTTTGGATTGACTTACAAGTGTTGAGATAACTAAAATTAGATTGTGATAGATTTTGGGATCTATCGCTATTTAATCCTAAATATCTTAACAATGAATGTGCGTCGAAGTCATTAAAGAGTTTGGACTAATGTTAAAAATAGGAGGTGTTAGGACCTAAATTAAGTTTTTCCATGCATATAAGCATATAACATGTTTGAAATGGATCGATTCCCACGCTATAAACTTAAAATAACATTTCATAAGATTGACCCTAACATCTCATTTATACATTCGATTATTTATGTTTATTAGATCGTAAGATCAATGTATCCAAGTCTCTTAAAGCACTTAATTAATTTTTGAGACATGTGCAAGCCTCCATGTCCATACACACCAAGTAACACTATGAGGAATAGGGCGGCCCTGACTTAAAGCCAAATCGACGGCTACGTATGGCCCCCCCAATTTGACCAATGGCCATACCATGCACTTTCTCTAGTGCCGATCCTGATGGGGAGTGGCCCTTTTTTTTATTGAGAATGACTTGAATGCAAGATCTCCTACATTTCAGATAAGTTCTTAATCACTAAGCCAACGCTCACATTTTTTTTTTTATGAATCAAACTAATATTAGATTTTATAAAAGATGAGATTCTCATCAAATTGATTAATCTAAGTTATGTGGAAATCAAAACTAATGTTGGTAAATAAATAGAAATGCTCTTCATAGAACTATGCAAAATAGAAGTCGGATTGCTTCTATGGAAGTTGGGTGACTTTGACGCCATAGCATTGCACTTAATAAAGTTAAGCAAAATAGAAGTCAGGTTGCTTCAATGAGAACCAACGCTGTCTTTAAAGGCATGTTTTTTGGTAATCATCAAGAAAATCAAAATTTAGAAAAATTGTATGGCATCATACTTAGTTTCATCTCCAATGAGACATGAGAAAAATGAAACCAATTGTATGACAAATTCTTGTGCAACTACTTTCTATGAAAATTGTTTTCTTCAATGATGGATTGGTCGGGCCATGTTTAGTTCATTAATTGGATCATAGGCCTTGAAATCCACTAACTGTGGAAGCTGCTTTCCAACCCTAACATCTCTCTCTAGAAATTCATGTTCCACATTTGTAGAAAATGACCGAGTTGAGAAAATCATTTTTCATAAAAAAAAAAATATATATTCAAACTTATATAGAATGAAAAAGTCGAAGAAATCATTTTTATAAAAAGAGTTTGCACAAAACACTAAAAAAATTCAAATTTATAAATTATTTTCCGTTTTTTGTGAAAATTATTGCACACAAATATATACAAATAATTTTTAATATATAACTTATTTTCTAATTCCACACGGTGGAGTGGGGTGGTATCTAAGACTTTTGGCATGTGCCCTTGGCTCTCTGGCACATGAAGAAGTCGTCATCCACTTTTCTACAAGACTTCGTTAGTATGGACACGTCAAATACGTGGAATATTTAAAGGAGAATCACTCAAATAAGAGAACTTCGTCAAGAATTTTGTACTAAATTTAATGTTAATTTATATATAACTGATTTTAGAATGTACCTTACAATAGGCCAATAATGGCGTGGACTCTGGAAAATAAATCTCGGTTGACATATATTGTATTGTCTGAGATATAAAGGTTTTAAGAAATGTATCAATCGAGATTTGAGATATCGGTCGATATTCGATATATATCGCCGATATCAACTGATAAAGGTGGTTTTTAAAAAAAAAAAGTAGAAGAGAGAAATTTCTCGGTTGAAATATCAGTCGATATCTAATATTTAAATCCCTGCTTTCACCCAGAGGTCTAAAATTCGGTATCGGCCGATACTTTTCTCTCTCTCCCTTTTTTTGGCCGATATCGACCGATATGATGCAGCCGAGATCTAAGATTCAAATATCGGCCGATACATATCGTATCGGCCGATATATATATCGGTTTTTTTAAACCGAGTAATATCGGCCGATACGATAAGTATCGGCCGTACATATCGAATATCGGCCGATATTCATAAATATCGGTATTTAATTTTTTTTTTTTTTTTAAACACCGATACGGATTTTCGCGGTTTTTACACGGTTTTTCGCAGTTTTTAGCGGTTTTTCACAGTTTTTCGCTGTTTCCGGCGGTTCAGGGTTTACGGTTCTCAAGGGTGCTCACGGTTTTTTGCGGTTCGTCACTATTCGTCACGATTTTTTGCGGTTTTTTCACGGTTCCGATATCGGAGGAGAGAGAAAATGTCGATATCGATATGAGAGATAAAATTATCGGCCGATATATCATCCATATCGCATATCGGCCGACCCGATTTTTGAACCCCTGGCCGAGATATTGGCCGATATTGTGAATATCAGCCGATACGATACAAAACCGTATCATATAGGATATTTGGACCCCTGCTTCTATCATTGAAATGCCAGGTGACCAGGTATAGAAATATTTTATGAAATTAACTAAAGTTGTATATTTGAAGCTTAAACAAAAAATTGATGAGAACGGGATAATGATTATGTATTAAGATTATAAAATATATTTTTAAGGTAGAAAACAATGTTGAATTTAATTTGTATTAGTTGTGATGTATTGGCTATTGAAGCCTTTCAATATGTTATTACAAATCATCAATAAGGTTGAATAGACATGGTTGAATACTTGAATTAGCCATTAAAAAAATAACTTAATTGATAAATAAAATTATATAAAAATAATATAATACATTAATTAGAAAAAAATTATCCCAATGAAAATCACCCTTGGGCCACATATGAGGCCCATCAGTTTGAATTCATAGCATTTTTTTCTCACACTCCTGTCACCTATAAAGACTTTACATTGAATTTTCTACCATTTCTCACACTGTAAATTTAAAAAATAAAAAATAAAGTGGATAATAAAATGATTATTATGTCAAGTCAAGCCCAATATAAAATGCAGTAAAGCCCATACAAAAACTGATGCGTGTGAAGAAGCTTCTTTGATAGCGAGGAAGAACGACGGTGACTTTGGGTATGCTGTGGGCCCTACGTCGGCGTACTTAGTTGAATGGTCTACAATCCCGCTCCTATTTTATTATATATTTCACCGAATCACTTTTGATTCCATATTTTTTCAAACTACTTTTGATTCTATTTTTTATTTTTCAAAAAATATTAACTTTTAAAATTATTTTTCTTTAGAAAAAATAATTAAGATTTTTATTTTTAGGTAAAATGTTCTTTTTTAAAAAATAATTTCCTTCTATAAATCTAAAGTAAATTTCAAGAGATGAAGAGATTTAAAATTTTAAATTATTCTTGTCGTAAAAGTTTTATGTAGAGTGAATCGATCAATGTGGACTTGTGGATCATTTTAGGTGAATTTGAAAGATTTATATTTATATATAATATTTATAAAAAATAATTCAATTAATCTACTATTTTTAAAATAAGTAGAAATGCAAGTCTTATAAAAAAATTAATTAATTTACTATTTTTTAAAATAAAAGTAGAAATGCAAGTCCTCTTAAGTGATTGAAAAGAAAAAATCATCATAGCCTTGATAAAAAGAATTTCCTAAGAATGGAATCTATGTTATTAAAACAGATTAAGAAACAGGTGATTTTATTAATATCAGTTTTTTGTAATAATTTTTTTTCTATTTTACTCTTTTATTCTAAATTCATATTTTAATTTATAATAATAAAATAAAAGATAAAATTTCAAATGGCACCCACAAATCTTTGTTGGGGCCCACAGAGATCATTTTCAAGCGTGGGTCCACAAATGTGACAAACCAACTTTGCCAATAGTGATTTAGAGACAAAGATAAGACTGTTTAGTGGATAGATTTGCTCTTTCATCTCTAAACAGATGAGATTAAGTTTTCATGGGGATGATGATGGCCCACTTTCTAATATCATCAGATAGTGTAAATACTTTGTTTGCTTTTGTGGGACCCATGTTCCTGTTATCTCAATGGTCAAGGTCGTGGGCTCCACATGAGACAGATGCTCTATTAAGCTTAATCACCATTCTTTGATCTTTATTCCTTTACTTTGCTAATAGTGATTTAGAGACAAAGATAAGACTGTTTAGTGGATAGATTTGCTCTTTCATCTCTAAAGAGATGAGATTAGGTTTTCATGGAGATGATGATGGCCCACTTTCTAATATCATCAGACAGTGTAAATTACTTTGTTTCCTTTTGTGGGACCCATTTTCCTGTTATCTCAAGGGTCAAAGTCGTGGGCTCC
Organism: Chimonanthus salicifolius; assembly: GCA_013350335.1. Classification (NCBI taxonomy): domain Eukaryota; kingdom Viridiplantae; phylum Streptophyta; class Magnoliopsida; order Laurales; family Calycanthaceae; genus Chimonanthus; species Chimonanthus salicifolius. The sequence continues at coordinate 59,111,604 of CM023536.1, read as the reverse complement.
ACATGAGACAGATGCTCTGTTATGCTTAATCACCATTCTTTGATCTTTATTCCTTTTCCTTGATACCAATAAAGAATGATATCGGTATTATTTGGTGTAAGCAACATTGAAGCACTCTTGGGAATGCTTTGCTCTTGTCGTTTTATTAATGGAAAACTCCAAGCCCTAAATATTAAATTAATATTATTAATTTTTATTTAAATTGCTGGTTTGCTGGTCTTCTTCTTTTCTTTATTTACGTTGCAGGCCATGATGATTGTTAGTCTTCGGCTATGGTCACATGGACATGAATCTATTTTGCATTCTTTAGGCTAATGTTATTAGATTTATTAAATAATATGTATTTTTTAAAGTGAAATAATTATTTGCCTTTATTCTTATGATAGTTTCTAGGAAAGTGAGTTAATTTATCATTTAATTTGATATAAATGCATCTACTTGTTGGGTGAACGATTATTTAAAAGTTTATGGATGATGAATTCATTTAACAACAAATGATTATTTCTCTATATTAGAATAGAATTTATAAATGATTATTTTATTAAATTAATGTAATTGTGTTTTAAAGTCCTAGGCGATCAATTTAAATTATTCATCTAATATTTGAATCTTTGTATAGTTTAAGAATTATGATTTGTAGTTATTTTTATAAATTTTATATTAGAAAGATTTTTTTTTTTTTTTTCAATTACTGACGGCCCCCACTTAAAAGGGTGGATAAGTGGAACATGTTATTTAAAATCAATAAATGCCCATCATAAGATCAACGTGGGTCATCAAAGGTTGAGTGGTTGTTGAACTTTGATTACAAATCTCACGTGGGGTCTATTTAATAATTATTTTAAGTTCTGAAAATAGTACTTTTTCATATATTTTTATTTTTGGTAAAAAAATTAATCAAAAAAATCATATATGACCGATATATCGTTCTGAGATCATTCTTTAGTAATTTATTTTATTAGTCTTGGAGATATTCTTGACTACTGCAACTTGCAAGTCACTGGCATGCTTAGATCATATCGTTTGTCGTGATTGGAAATGGGCCAATTTGCAGAGTTAATTGCTCGAATGGAAGCTCATATGGCATTTTATTAGTAATAATTAAACAGATAAGACTCTGCGTTTTTTTAATTATAATAAGATAGCTGAATGTTAAAAAAAAGAAATTGTTAGGATTGGTGTAAATGAAGACAAGTTTTCAAATAATTTTAGTTTTTGTTCATTTACCTAAATTAAGTTTTCAGGCTGAGCTGTGGCCAAGTTGCTATTTAAGTTTGGTCTAGCCCATTTATAAGGCCTGTGTATCACTAGCAGGGCGTCAGATTAACGTGTGAGCACAACTCCTTACAAGAAAGGCATTCAGAATTTCAGATATCTTGGCCCATGGTTCACACATTTTTTTAAAAAAAAAGTAATTTCAACTTATTAATTAAACCTTAATTAACAATTTAATATTATTATTATATCATATTGATGGTAAAAGTTTGGCCGAGTTTGACTAAAACTCTATCTTCCACTAAATCAGTTTGATTTACCGATCGGTTTTTAAAGCATTGATTCAAAGAGGCCACAAACCATAGATGCATATGAACCATGGACCCCGAGTTTCCAAAAACTGGTGAGAAATATGATGGGTTCAATTGACCAAACCCCATTTTAGGTCTGGTTGGATTAGGATTTCTCGGGTTTAGGTTGGATTATAGATGATATTAGAATAGTTTACGAGTATAAATTAGACATATATTTTAGGAAAGTGATCCGTGCACCATCATTTTTATCCTAAGTGCATCAAAAGGAGAGATTGAAGAAAGTTTGGATAAAATAGATATTTCACTTAATTTTGGTGCACCTATAATAAAAGTGATGATTCACGAATCACTTCCCATATCATTTGGCTGCAAATGATTGAATTTGACGAATTGTTTTAGATGAGCTTAGATGCTCACATGACCTCTCTCTCTCTCTCTATTCAATTGCTCTTTTAATAGCAGATCTATGAACTGAATTGAAAGGATATGAATGAAGGAATGTGCACTTGATTAAATGGGAACTGTTCCTGAGAAACATATATCTTACAAAAAGAAATAGTAAAATAAAAAATGAGAACATCCCTGCGTCCACCACAAGGGATATGCATCTGATAGATCGTACTCATTGCATCATATCTTATTATTATACAGAGAGGAAAAGAAAATGAGAACCTCACAACCAACCAGAGCAGCATGAAGAACCTCCAAAGAAGCCGAACTATGCAGTGATACTCCTCCCTCGAATCTAAAAGCACACGCATAAAAGAAAAAGAAAATGCCGCTGCTGCTTCTTTTACATCTAGTAAGAGAACTCGTGCCCGCGAAGTGAGATATACTTCTTGACCCAGATCGCTATGTCCTCAGCACAAGCCTGAGCTTGGGGTGTTTTCAGGAGCATGTCAATGGTCGCAAATTCATGCACGGCGTCCTTGTACTCAAGGACTGGTGCGTCGACATTTACCTTACGCAGTTCCTCTGAATAGGCTATGGCACGGTCCCTCATCCAGTCATGCTCTGCAACCACTGTCAAAGTGGGAGGCATGTGTTTCAAAGGTGGTTTCCGTCCGGGTAATAGGGGGTTTGCAGCTGGATGATCGAAACTGAACTCCTCTTCAGGCAAGAAAAGCTTCCAAGCAAGTATGCACATAGCCTTGTCATAGAAGTATGAGTTTGCCAGCTTGATTTCAGAATGCGTTGGGATGCTGCCAATGAAGAATGGATACATTAGAACCTGGGCAACAACCTTAATGGGATCTAGACGTTTTCCAGCTTCAACTGCCTTCTGAGCAACAAAGTCAGCAATGTTTGCACCACAGCTAACACCAAGAAGCACACACCTACACAAAAATTGCAGTTCGAATTGAGTGAAGACAGAAGTATTATTTGAAGATAAAAATAGTTTAGTATTCATTTAAAAAAAGGGAAGGGAACAACCCTAACAGTACAGCAGTGCTGGTTTCAAATAGAAAACTCAAGGCACCAAGGGGTCCTATAGCTTAAGGCAGAAGGCGGATGCCTAGACGCGAGCCTGATTTTTCTAGGCACACTTACTTAGATACTTCAAAATATGTGTACATTCATGGATACGTGTCCTCAATGCATCAATGTTAATGAATACAATACCACTTATCCAAAGCACCAAAACATGTCAGCAAATGAGCTTCCAAGCACATGTTATATAAGCATGTATGAAGTATTGTATAATAATTAGAATTTTAATGATGGATCACTAACAATTACTTCATATTAACTACAATATTTATTAATTATTACAAAAAACTTCAAAAATAAGCTTATTGTATATAAAAAAAATTTAACCCCATCCTATCATGATGGCCATTTTAATAGGAGTTTCTAGTTGTGTCCCTTATCCTAGCCAAATCTCTATGATCACTCCAACAAAAAAGGTTAGTCATAATTTTGAGAGAGAGAGAGAGAGAGAGACACAAACAAATAGATAGAAAATGAGACCACTAAGAATCTAACTGTTCCAAAGTTGCATATGTCTTCATGTCTAAGTCGCCACTTTATCTTTTCCAATCTCCTTTCATGAGTCAAAATGTAATGAAAATGCCATCCATTGAAGTTTTGTCAATCAGCATCTTCCTTTTATAAATGCCATCCAAAGGAGCTCTAGTCATGTACTTTATCCTAGCCAAAATCTTTATGATCACCCTTAAACAATAAGCTTAGTTATATGATTCCCCTCTTATATAATAAAAAAATTTCAAGTTAATATCTCCGTCTTTAGCCAAGCATCCAAATATTTGTCATTCATAAGCTTCCTCCTTTTACAACATTCTAGTGAAATCCATACTACAATTGTTTTTTGATAGTTGTCCCTCCAATGGATGCACTCTACTTCTTCAGGGCCATGGTACTTCTTCAAGGTTCTCATAAGTAGCTACCTTCCCATCTTTAACTTACAATTTACTTGGTGGCAAAGAGAGTAAAGCCTCTAAAATATTAAGGCAAGATTAATAAGAAACCTTGATAAGCAAGATATGAGAAGATCTCCCCCCAACTATGGATAAAAGAATCTAAAGTTGCAAAGTACAGCAACTACACTATTTCTTCCAACTACTTTAGGATAAACAAGGGATGATATGAAGGGAAGTGTGGTCTTGGTTGTTATCAGTGTTGTGGGATGCCATATTTCCACAATGTAATCATTGTTACCAATGAAAAAAATAATTGGTATTATATGGTTACATCTCAATTGTCAATCATGAAAGAAAACTATTTAAAACTCAATGCCAGAAGACCTGAAACATGTGTCTACTCATCAATGGGTTCCAGAATTGGTCCATACAATGATTTTATAAAAATGAATTTTGAACAGCTCAATGCCCATTATATATATAAGGAGTTTTCTAAACAATGTCTTTTTCTTTTTTTTCTTTTTTTTGAATGACGAGTTTTCTAAACCATGTCAAAGATGACGAAACATTTAACACATTCAAATATGTGAAAGATGCAAAAACAAGGTATTAGTTGCCAAAGGATAAACATACAAGTGAACAAGTCATGTTGCAAAATGGAAAATTAAATGATAAATAATTAAAATAGCCAGTCACAAAAATCAAACACAATGTAGTCTGACCACAAGAGCAAATCAACCCGAAACAAGAATAATATATGTTTGTTGTGACCTTGACGATAAAGACCTTTTATGAGAAAATGACATTATACTCAATTGCAAAGGAGGAATTAGGAATTTTACTAAATTAAGACCCAAAAAATTCCTAAATTAAGACCCAAAATTCATATTAAGATATTAGCATAATTCAATCCTCTTTTACCAGATTCTCTCCGACCACAACATTGTTGTCTTGGGGAGAAAATGTACTCAAAAGTTTGAAAAAGGAAAACTAAAATAGATATCAATCCAAAAACATACTACACAAGGAGAAACAAATCTTATATGATTCAACAATGATGCCTACATCCATGGGCAAAGGGGGAGATTAACTTTCTAGTATGTCAAAAGGAGAGGACTGAGAAAATTATAGTGAGCCCATAAAGAAATCTCAAAAGGCGAATTTTCGCGGGTATCGCATAATTACTTAACTTAGGTACCCTATGAGTAGGCCCGACAAAACCCCTGTATGGCTTCTTCTATTTCTCGATAAAAAGAAATATGACCGACAGTGGTTCGAATGTATATACAAAGGATTTCTTTTTTTATACTTCTTACTATTAGATAGTGCCCATAAATTTCATGATAGGTACCCAAAGATTCATATTGAACTTCGATAGGAACTTCTCTTGAGGCAATGACACGTTGATCCAGTCGCCACCGTAGCCACAGAACTATTTCATAACCTAACTTGTACAAGGTATGATAACCCTCTTTCTCAGTTCAAAACCCAGAAAAGAGGCCCTCTAATCCTCTCTCCAATAACAAAACCTTCAAGTAATCCTTGATACATTATTCCCACCATAAATATAGAGAATGCAAGACAAACTAAAACTAGAATCTAAGATCTCTAAAACAGATAGCCTCATAATCAGGTTTGGCTTTCTTAAAAATAAAAAGGAACAACAATGTTTCTTTCACAAAATTATAAATTGAACCAAAAAAATAACAATTCTAAAAGCTGCAGTTATTTCTAAAAATCTCAACCTTAGAAAGAGTTTCATCTAGCCTTCTTGAAAATGCTCAAATTAACCATTTCTCCACACACCTAGTAGTGTCAATTGTCCTCACTGAAGATTGATCAAACAAAGGCATTGCTTGAATCTTTTCAAAACCTTGTGTATGCCTTGCTGATGCAAGTCTTGTAACTCGACATGAAAATTTTCCATCCATCTTCTCCACTTCAAACTTTGGATTCAACATTCCAATGGCCATCCTCAAATCTGAACACACATACAAATAGAATCTACTGCATAAATACTTAATGGTATTTATGGAATCTTTGCACCACGCAAATTACGTTTCAACCACAAAGTCAAACACATGCATACTAAGAAGGAAATAAAACCCCAACTCGAACCAAAGTTACTATAACAATTTACTACATTGTGGAGAAAGTGCAACCCGAACTTTGGAAAGGAAAAACAAAGCAGAAAATCAATCCAAAACCATATGGCACAAGGATACACAAACCTTAATGATTATGCGATGAAGCCCATGTCGACAAAAAGAAAAGAAAAGAAAAATAGCTTTCCGGTATGTTAAAGAGAGAAGAACAATAGAGTCACCTTGTGCCTATAATGAAATCCCAAAAGGCAAAACCCACTCGCATGGACTCATCTGCGTTTTTTGAGGGCCCTCTTTCACAAGTACTAAACCTACAAAGGTGACCCTCTAACCCAAAATCCTTACTGATCCTTCAAACACAGTTCTGTCAATGTATATATAGAAAAGGTTCTTTCTAAAAAATCTTTGCAATACAACACAAAAACCTAACTTAAGATATCGTAAATGAAATAGCCATTTAATTAGATTTAGCTTCCTTTATTTATTTTTTAATAATTCTAAGAATATTCTCTCACAAAATTAAAAATCGGTCCACAAAAGGAGAGAATCACAAATATTGAATGATTACAATTCTATTAAAGAAGAATGAAGAATACAGCCACTGAAAAAGTTCCCATTACATTACAATAAGAAAGCTCCTAACAGCCAAAAACAGGAGGGAAAAAAATAAGACCGCAACTGACTAAAGTAAATTCTAACAAACTAGAAAATCTATGATCTATGAATCTATCAAAAATTACTTGTAGTGCTGGCCAAACCACATGATCTTAAAAGCATTTTCTCTTTGCAAAGCCATAAATCAATAAGTCGGATGGATTCAAACACTTAAAGTGAAAAATCAAGAACTATGGCCTTGCTAAGAGAAATCTAGAACAAATAAGCACCGGCAAGTCAAAAGGTCAACCAATCTCCCACTACATCAACATCCATGACTCTCATTCAATCCAATGGAGCAGTTTATTCTATCACAGATCCAGAAAAGCAATAATGACAGAAAAAGAACGCATGCATTGATCGTAGGAACCAATAAACATGAAAAAAAAAAATGAATGAGAGCATATACCTTGACGGATCTCCATGAGCAGCCAGCCAAGGCTCCACCATCGATGACCCAAATGTGTCAGCAATATGCCGATGCACATCTGATCTCCTGATATCAGTGCCACCCCCACGCACACTCCCAAGAGATTTACTACACTCCGCGAGATTTGCCTGCTTGCCCAGCCAATTCAACACCTTCATCCCATCCTCAAAAGCAGCCGGATACCTATTCTCAGGTGCAAGCCTATACCCGACTGCAATCACAATGACATCGCACAATTTAGCAATCCTCCTACAGAAGAAATCGTTAGCCGTAGAATCATTGCTCCCCGAGACGAAACCCCCTCCGTGGAATTGCAACATCACAGGTAGCTTCCTACAGGACTGCCGATGGTTCTCAATGGCTGGTGAGTAGCCCTGGTATATCCCTGGTGGGACCTGATTTAAATTGCTTAAATTTCCAGTCTTGCCTGCATCAGCTATGTTGCTGCAGCTGCAGGTGTAGCTTCTCCGGTGACTCTGATCGGCAGAAGATTGTGAAATTGGGGAATTAGCGCTAAGGCTGCTTCGGCGGGAAATTCGGGAATCGGCAGCATCAGGATCGAAAGAACTCCGGCCCCCTCTAGAGGTGTGACTGGAAATGGGGGGATCCTGAATTGGATCAAGAGCAGAATCGGGGAGGAATATACGAACTCCAAGTGATGCGAAGGGATCAATGTGAATGTCTTTAGTGGCAACACCGTCAGAGAAAGACGGATTGGGTGGGGCGACCGGCTCCTCATCAGGCCGTGATGTGACGCCGAAGGGAGTGGTGCTGTGGCCATCGCAGAAAGGGGCATTCTGGATCCTGGTCTGGAGACGATGCTTGAGGAGGAATTTGAAGAAGACGCTGTAGAGCTTTACAGCCACGGTAGGCATTTCTTCCTCCCTCCAGGTGTTTGTGTTTCTGCCTCTAAGCGAGAAAAAAATTCAAAGAGATTCAGAGAAAGAGGGATTGGTTCTAAATTTTAATAGTACCAAGTGACCTTGTGTATGGTTTTAGGGGTGGATTGAACGGCATAGCTTTGGGTGGAAGCAGTTAAATGAAATGGACAGAAGAGGAGTATGCTTAACGCACATCAGGTGTTTGTGTTTATGCTTTTTTTTAGCTGAAAGAGAGAGATGGGGATCAGATTTGGGTGTATGAGACAGGAAAACCAAGGAAATAATGGGGGTTTGATTTTGGTTTTGCCTTGCTTTTCTCCTGTTTGTGATGGGTCCTGATTGGTTTTTATTATCAACTGAGGAAAGATCTAAATGTCGAAAGAAAACACCAACGGCGACAAGCCAAATTCAAGTGCAGAGACGGAGGCTGCGGTGGCGAATTGATGGGCGTTGCATCGGATCGCAGAGGTCCAATCTCCGATCCATCTTTCAATTATCTACTCATTTTCATAAATTAGTTACCTCCCTCATATTTAAACACGTTTATAATAAATGATTTTGATTATTCCGACTCATTTATCTGCTTAATTAAATAGATTAGTTAATCCAAATTGAAACCCATATACACCCATTTTATTAATTTAATGTATTAAGCTTATTTTTTAAATATAAAATAAAAATAACTACAAACACACATACTTGCGTCTCAAACAATAGATTTCTATACTTCTACAAATCAAAATTCCCCATGTACGAATTTGTAATATTTGTATTGTGTGAAAGCCAATATTGGGAGTTTAGAATATTATTTGTAGAGAGCCTAATTTTCTTTTAATATATTGACTTCATCTATATATAAAAAAAAGATTGTTCAAGATGATCATTAAATGAATATTGATTATTAAATAAATTAGTTATAAATCGGTTGGCTCCATGCAAATATGCTTTCTCGATTCTTAAGGAGAATAATAATAATATAAAAAATCTATAATCTAATTAACCATTACGGGTACTTGTAAAAGATAAGTCACTAAAAATGAAATAGGAAACATCTTAACAAATATCACAAAAGCAATGAAATATGTTAATATGCAATCACGTTGTCCTTCTGGATTGATCATGGAGTATTGTATGGGCTCTTAATTGTGGGCCTCCTACTGTGCCAAAAATGGGCTTGTCATGGACCCAATGTGGGTCCCATTACATCTTAAGTTGCCAATTGGGCCTAGACCACCTTGAACTCCTTTATAGTCTACAGCACGGTCGAAATCTCGGCTGATACGCATAGTATCGGCTAGAGATGAAAAAAATTCGATCGAATATCGGCCGATTTTTATTTTTTATTCAAAAAAAATACAAATATTCGAAAAAAAAAGTCTCTTTTTATTTTTTTAAAATGAATTTTTTCAAAAAAAAAAAAAAAAACAGCCACCAAGATTTTCAAAAAAAAAAAATTTTTGAGGAGAGAAAAATCTCGGCCGATATATCTCGCCATTCAAAAACCCAAGATATGCGTATTAGCCGAGATTTGTAACTCTGCCGGTGCGAGGTAATTTCTTTCTACTATAGTGTTACGGCATTGTATGGGAGTACTTCTATTAAATTCAAAGGCCCAAAAAATAATGTCGTATACGTTTTGAACCTCCCCAAATGCTTCCAATAAAAATGATCACATTTCAGCATTATCAAAATTTTAAAAACAGATGTAGCACTCAGGTCAGGCAAGTCAATCATATATCAAACGTTATTAGGACCCTTAATTCCACTATTTTTTCCTCTGCAAATCTACTAAAGCCATTAATTACTTTAAAAAAATGAAAAAGACATCCCCAAAAACCAGCATACTGAGTTCAGCCGATTCAAGAAAATTTCCAATGGCTACTTGGTAGGATATTCCAGCGGAAATAATAACTCTCCTAGCAGGGGTAAATTATTCGGTATCGGCCAATATTATTCTCCTCTTTTTTTTTAAAAAAAAAAATGCCGATATGATACGGCCGAGATATCGGCGTATCAGCCGATATAATGCAGTTTCAAAACCGTATCATATCGGCCGATATGATACGTATCGGCCAATATTTGCATCCCTGTCTCCCAGTTTCAGAATTAGCAAAACCCACTAATCTCGGAATTTGAAAATTTCATATACCAGTATCTAGAGTAACTCAGTAGAATTGCATAAAAACAACCATTGGATATTCTTCTCTCAATCAATCCATAGAAATGGATGGATGCTATCGGTCGTCCACCTATCCAGCTCTTCGGCTGAGTCGCCGGTAAACACAAAAATGTGGACGAGAAAAACAACAGAACGTCCTGTACAAGATGATCTAGTATCATATAGCAAGAAAGGGAGAAGTAATACACTCACTTTGTTTGGGAACCAGTTACCGGAGGATGCTGATTGCACCTACAGAGGGTACCCCCACATTGAACATTTGTTTTGAGTTTGGCCCTACCGATCAAGACCAATGCCCTTACACAGTGATATAGAGCACAGGTCTTGAAAATAACTATGAATAGATAAATCTTACTCAAAAATTCATCGACGAGTTTCTGCAAACAGAATTTTAGGGTTCCTCAACACACGGGCAGAATTATAGGGTTATACATCTCATATTTCAGAAAGGTTCACCAGAACCCATATATTAGTATGAAATGGTGACCAGAAATTTTGAATAAATAAAGTACTATTTTTTAGCTCTATTAGGAATAAATCTGCATGTTGACATGCTTTAGACAACAAAGAGTGAAGGAACAGGAAGCAATAAGGGCCTGTAATATTAACAAAGGTACAAACCTAATTCATTCCAAAAGCCAATCCCTTGGGAGTAAGGGCAATTCCATACGCCAATCCCTTGGGAGTAAGGGCAATTCCATACGCTGTGCGAAATGAGATAAGAAATAATTTTTTTTTTTGAATGGTAAAATGAGAGAAATATTAGATTCATACAATGTGGCTGAAAAATTTAGACATACCTACAAATAAATACCAGTAATTTCAACTTACCCACCAGCTCCTTAGATGAGGCAATTGTCAAACAGGCAAAAGTTTCATTCTTAAAAACAATAAAAATTTCGTACATGCATATATATATATATATATATATATAATCAATAAATGAAGAGTTCTGCAATTAATCTTCAATGACCAAATTCAGATCTTGCATGAATGGGGTACCTGTGAATTCAGGATCTTTGTATCTCACCCTCCTGAAATCAACTGAGAAGCAACTACTATTGTAAGAAATGCTTTCCTCGCCCCAAGCCATCTCAACCAACTTACCCCCATGTATATATACCCTATATATACAGTCATAGTGTATAACCAGAAAGTGGGCCACTTCATTCCTTGAACGGTTCTGATCCGTGGGGACCTCATAGCCCCACAAAAGGGAAAAGGGAAAAAAATAAGAGCTGATAAGGTGAGCACAAACAGAAACCGATGAGCACTGCACCTACTATTCCATGAATTCAAACCCCTCTTTGAATAGAGAAAATTGACCTAATGACATCTCTTCCTTCTCTTGACAGTGAGTGTTAGGATGTAACTCGAGGAACTAGAACAGCTTCATTACTTGCAGCTTTTGATGTGGCAATTTCCTCCAAACGTTTCCAGGTCGAATTACGTTTTGACTGAATCTCCTCCTCTTTCACCTCATCTTCTTGATATCTCTGCAAGCACTCCTCGAAGAGCTCAGGATCAAGATCGGAGAAAATCTTACGGACGTTTAGGGTCAAGCTCTGAACAGCCTGGTTCCAATGGCTTCTTGTATTTTTCTCTAGAGAAGGAAAAATAATGGGTAGTATCACTTTCCTGTTTTGTTTAATCAAACTCTCAATGTGATCATTGTTCCATAAGAACAAGGCCCTTTCTGCCACCTGCATGAAACCAAAAAAGCATAAGCCCCTTTCATTCTAAAAAGACGAAGGGCATAACTTCCTCAATAGCTTATCACAACAGGGAAAAAAAGATCTTGTGAAAAGGCAACCTCACAAGCCACCAAAAGCAATGGATCATGTCACTGGATACTGTTTGACATGTGAAATGTGGCATTCTAAACACAAATTTACTCCATTTCCGCTTTTTTGTGAAGTTGTACATGAGCTATCGGCAAGCCACATCTGCCAAGAAAAGCCACTGTATCACAGCTAGGGCATGAGAACCTTTGCTATGGATTGTATACTCCAAAGAAAGTCAATGAAGTAGATGCTGGAAATTTATTACAGAAGGAACCTATTATGGTAACCAACACCTGGGGATCCTACAGAGATTGGGGGGGAAATGAATCAAACATCAGGGTAAAGTCTAACTTCCTCAAAATTGATCGGGTGGCAAATTATAGTAAGAGCAGAAATCTTGACTGTCAAAGAAGCATTAAGATTATTCACTTGCTCATTTTCAGGCCCTAATCCTTGACACAAATTCAAAGTCACCTGAGCTAAAGTCAAATAGTTAGCAAAGGTTTTTCTCTTTGAAAATTTTATTAAAAGGGGCCAAGGAGTTTGCAGGACAAAAGGAATTAACTACAACAAATAATAATAATATAATAAATAATAATAATATGACAGAAATTCTAGGCAAAATGAAACAGGAGGACAAATTACAAACACTTAAAGGTCATCAAGCACTATTAATGCATTCCTTGCATGCTTGGAACAAATTGTAGCTTGAAATACACCTAAATTCTTGAGTTTAACTGCCTAAGATATAAACATGCAATTAGCATTAAGAGGCCCTTCCTTAAAGGCAATAATTTATCCAAAATAAGTCTCTTATTTTGCTCCCTCCAAGTGCTCCACATGGTTACCAAGGGAACCATTCACCACCAAGAGGAAAATGTAGATGAACCCTGAAAATATGACAGTATGTAGGATAGCTAGTCAAGGAACTTCAGCATCACTAGACTAATTTCAAAAAGGGGGAAATATAGCCCCACATCAGGAACAAGGAACTTCAGCATCAGCGGACTAATTTCAAAAAGGGGAAAATATAGCCCCACATCGGCAACAAATATAAGGCAACGGACATTCTCAACCTCTTAACGAAACAAGGTACACAGTAATTGGTGATGATATGATGATGCCACCATAAATAAGCAAGAATTCCTTCCAGTCTCGCACTCCAGCAAAAAGCTTTGCACCTTTGGCAGAGTCTTAACAAACCACTTAAAGGATTCCCTGACTACAAATCAAAATGGCTTCTTTTCCACAAGATGAAGGACTTTATAGCAAAGAACCCAGAAGAATTACGTTTCCATATTTGACAGACACCCTCCAAGGCCTGGAGAAAGGCAAAATATTTGGTTGTGTTCCGAAGGCATAAATTCTAGTCATGTAGGAAGATCTTTTTTTATTTTTAACTTTTTAGATCAGACCATAAACAAAATTGTTTTGGCCACTAGATCCAGGCTAATCAGGCCAAACAAGGGAAATCAATTTTTTTTTAAAGGTAAAACAAGGGAAATCATTTTAAAAAATAAAATTCATCCAAGAATGGTGATCAAACCCATCAAACTGGCACAAAATAGAACCAGAAGAAAAACCATTTTGGCCATCACTTATAGCATCCTGCCTTATGGACCAAGTCAAAGGAAAACATTTTTTAAAATAAAATTATATAAAAAGAAGTGGTTTAAGCTCATTAAAGCCACTGCTTTTGATTGGTCTCACCACTTTTGGATTTTTGGCTCGTTCTAGAGCTGAGTGAACCAGTCATGCTTTCAGTTCCATTCAAACAGCTTGAACAGCCAGAGTTTCAAAACAATGAATAGACCACCTTAGCAAATAAGGGATTTAGGAAATATTTTACAAAAAAAAATGAGAACAAAGTTTCTGTTACATCTTAAATTCTTCCTTGTGGGAAATGAAAAATATCTTTTCAGCAGAACCAATTGCAAAGATATATAGAGTGAGAATCCAAAACCGTTACCTCTCTCTCAAAACAAAAATAAGGCAATTGGATAATTATCAATTAATAACTTTTTTCACTCGACTAGAGAAAGAAAAGAAACCAATGAATAAACTACCACTTTCAAATGTATGTTTTGTCAAAAAGTTAAACCAAACCTCCTCTTTCAACATAACTGAACAACAACAACAACAATTAACACAATCGCCCAATTTAACCTCGGAGTGTACACCATATGTATAATTCTTTGCAAGAGGCAAAATATCTTGCATTTCAAGAAATGAAAGGAAAGACATGATGAGGTAAGTTTCTCTAAACAGTAGATGGAAGAGGGGGGGAGAGAAAGGAGGGGCGATGGGGGTGGAAGGAAGATTCTGTCTTCATTAATTCCATATTTTCTTTCTATTTTTCTCCCCTTTCCCATCATGTTTTTTCTTTCCTTCTTCTTTACCCTTCACCAATTCTTGTTGCCTCGACTAGGACCATGTCCCAACCAAGTAAGAAACCAAATCTAATATTTCAAACCTTGTACATGGTGGAAATATACATCCATGGAGTTGCACAATGCTTTCATCTCACTATAAACCCATAACCTGCAACCTGTTATTTTGACTCATCCTTCCATCTCTCCATTGTATAGCATTAATTAAATCACCCTCAATCATATGCTTCCCATGAAAGTGATCTTTCACAATCTTGCAGCATTTTTTGTAGCCAATTACTCTACGTCGTTTCATTTTTCTCACCTTCTGAGCCTAAAAAGGGAACTTTGGATCTTCCTTGTTCATCATACAACACCCTTCCTATTATAGCTAGACCTGATTACCCTTTTGTTACACCATCCTCATTAAACTTGGTGCATCCTTCAGTTGGCTCCTGATGATTTTATTTTTCCGATTTTACCTCCTACCAATACATGTATTCATTCAAAGAGCCAACATAGGCAAGAACAACCATACCTAACCCAAAAGGACTAGACAACCAAAAAAGCCCGAAGCCCAAAATTGAGGAACTCGTTACTTGAGAGCAAAAAGAACCTTGGTGGACAACCAGCTCAAAAACACTTAAGAACACAGAGCAAGATAACCAAATATCACTTGAGGCTGATAAACACCTGTCTTCGCTATTGAGTCAGCTTCTCCATTCGCCCCCCTCAAAATGTGAACACAGGAGACTGGCACAGATAGATTCAAGTCTAGAATTTCTTCAATAACATCCGCAATCATCCATGAGAAGCCAATAGAGTTAGAGGCTCATCTGAAGATGCACGATAAGTCCCCTTCAACAATAATAGGAAGGAGATTTCTCTAGATGGCGAGCTTCAAACTGTATAAGAGAGCCTTAGCTTCAGCTACAAAGGAAACGCAGGGAGGATGCCCGAAGGAGGGGGATGCCAACAAGCAATCAGAGGGGAGTTACTCGGATGATCATCCATTACTGAGGCCTAATTCCTGATAACAGAGTCTACCAAGACAGATCTGAACTCCAAGAGGAAAGAGGCCTAAGTAGCACATCTCCATTAAATGACCTGAATAATGCCTTCAGCTTTGAGACCTAATCCAGAAATCATTGATTGTTTTTTTCCAACCATAGAGACAAGAAGACCACCATGAAAGCAATATGCCAAGGCAAATGATCTTTCCTACAAAAGGGATTATATTGCCAGCTTGACAAACGATACTCAAGAAAGCCTCAAAAAAGCCAGGCGACATTAAACCAAGAAAGGACCTGCAGCCACACCTGAGAGACCACATTACAATGGAAATGAACAGAGGATTTCCTGTCCCTCAAACATAGGTAACAACCACTAGTAAGCATTATCCTTCAATTCTCTCTTCCGGATGGACCACAATATAGATGCTAGAACCACCTCCACATCACTTTCACCCTCATTTTGAAAGGACAAAACTCCCAATCCTTGATGCATTTGACACATTCTCATATTTAACCAATAAACACCCAATAACACTAAGAAGTTATCCCTATTTCAAAGTAAATGCACGACGACTAAAAAGGTTATCAACAAACTCCTCATCTACCTCTTTGCACCCTCAACTTAGTGATATTCAGGAACAAGACCTTTCATGGGATTTATTTTCACCCAATAGTCTGTCCAGATCATACATAGCAGTCAAAAAGCACGCCCAGTCACCCAGGTGCAGGGCAAGGCACATGGCCCCTCAGATGCATGCATAAGCTCATGCTTTGTTGCAATAAGTCTAGATGTCAGCCTGAGCGGAGGCTTTATTTTGATTCTTGTGAGACATTATGAATATTTTGTTGTTTTAGATTTCTAACATTGTATTCAATTAATAACGGTGTCTTAAAGACATACAATAAAAGAATAAACATATATAAAAATATAGATTCTGGAATATCTCAACTATGCCTAGTAAAATTAGGTTTGCACTAGATACATTCCTCATGCCTCAAGTTCCAAGGCCACTTTGCACCTAGAGCGAACCTTGCACTTTGACTGCTTTGATATCATGTGTCAACATTAATAGGATCTATCAAGCCATAAGCTAAATGAAGTGAGGAGAAATCTAGGAAATTATGCAAATACGCAGTGGCTAAAAACAACAGATCAAATCCACTTTTTTTGTAACATTTTGTACATTTTTTTAAGTAATAATTTTTTTTTATTGATTTTGAAAATGGAAGTACAAAAGCCAAAGGCCTAGCAAGGAGTTGGGACAGAGTCAAAAAGGAAAGGCCAAATACAAAGGTATAGAAGAACACCACACAAACTTCCATAAAATAAAGAGCCATGCTACTGTAGACTTTTCTTTCGACCAAATAGAAGCAATGACACATGGAGTTTTATTAGAAGAGAGGGAAAAGAAAAAGGAGTAAGCAATGACATGACAACAAAATGTAGCTAGGTACAAAACAATGAGGAGTGACCCTTTTGTGTTGAGGGGGACTTGATCCCAAGACTTCCCACAAACAAAGGATGGTTTTGACCACCAAGCCAACCCCTCAGGGTAGTTGTTTTTTTCCTTTTTTCCTTCTCATGGAAAAAAACTGCCATTCAGTGTAGTTAAAAAATACTGAGTAATTTCACTCAAGCAGGACAAATGAGCAAGGCAGCCACTTAAATAACAAGTGATTTACATGATTTAGAGGGAAGGTGCTTTCTTTTTCTTCTCTCATTTTTTACAAGACCTAGTGGGGTGAAAGATTCAAATGAAGCAGAATTGCTAGCAATTAGACATGCAATGATGATTTGTAATTTCCAAAGGAAATTCATTGTGGAAAGTGATTCAGCGAATGCTATGAGTTGGGCATCAGGAAAAAAGAAACCACCATGGGGACTTAGCCCCTTGTTCAGAGAGTTCAAACAGCCTGTTTCCTCTTTGGCTGTCTCCACTGTGCACATTCGGAGATCAGTCATAAGGGTGGCAGATTTTTTGGCTAAGCATGGGTCTCTCAATCGGATTTGCTTTTAGATCTTTCTTTTTCTTAATCTATTAGCCTTCTTCCTTGATGTATTTTAAGAGTCCACCTCATTCATTTTTCCTTTTGTGTTAGGGATCTTCTTTGAATGAAATTATTTAGTTACCTTTTCCCAAAAATAACACATGTCAATTACCAGAAGGAAATTATAAAAGCACCAGAGATAAACAGCCTATGACCCAGATATGGCATGGATACTCATACACTAAAGAATGAATACAATAGAGCCATGGTTTTACACATGGATTGAAGTACTATAAATTATAAAATATGGATGACTTAATTGTTCTGAGATCCGAATATCTAGGTATAATTCCAAACATGTTAAAGCACATTCCATGATCAAGTGTAGTTTGGCACAAGGGAAGCATCTCATATGAAGAAATTCAAACAGTTAGAAAATTTGAGAAATATTTTCTCATATAAGGAATTCAACGAGTGAAAATTTACAGCACCAGATTTTTGAAAAGCATAATACCTGAAAGTGTGAGCTGCTCAAGCAACGAGAGATCTGACGGAACAAGGGAACCATGCATCGCTGAAACTCTGCAGGCTGAGTTGCTTCCAAAACTTCCTCCAATTCTCCTAAGAACAGAACTTCCTTTGAAGTGTTTGTAATTGGCCAATATTTTAATAAACCCCTTATAACAGTGTCTGCAAGCTTGCAGTCTTTCTCTACAAATTGCACGATGCAATATGCTAACTGCTGATGGTACATGGCAACGCACTTTGGTTTATGGAGTGGAATCAGTGCTCGAACAAGGAACAATTTGTGCTCTTCTTTCAGTGGCAAAGCAAACCCATTGATGATACTGCCTAAAATCTCTAACAGCTCTGCAATCCCATTGTGCTTTTCAGTCTCAAAAATAAATCGGTAGAATATATTATTGATGGCTTTCCTGATGAATGGACGGTGTACCATAAATTTCCCATAGATGCGGTGAAGAATTGTCTTCAAGTACTCCCTTTCTCTTGGGTCCTCTGAGTCAAAGAGATCAAGCAGCCTAACAACAAAGGAATGATCTACATATCGCTTGGCCAACTTTGCATCCGTCTCAGGTGATGCAACAAACCTCAGAAGGAATTCATAAACTATTTGCAAGTGCGGCCATGCAGGGTCCATCAAAGGCTCTTCCTCTTCTAAATCAAAGGCTTCTAAAGCTTTATTCTCTCGAGTGGGAGAAGTGGGTGTCCTGAAAAGATTCACAGACACCATCTTTACGATTTCTTGCATGACAGTTTCTGTGAACTTCCCATTTGCCGACGTCACATAATCCACAAGTTCCAACAGCGTTTGTCGCTTGATTTCCTTCTCTTTCAAGTTCTTTGTTGGGTCTGTGAAATCAAACACCACACAGCACAAGTTCAATTTCTTAATAAATAGGTTTGGCTTCTCTGAGCTCAGCACATCCCTAAAACCAGGCAGGGCTTCATAGAAGAGAGGTGCAGCTGAACTTCCATTCAACTTTGAACTGACAAGTTGGGTCTGCTTGTTCCCACTCACTGCCGAATTTGTAACAGCATTAGAGCCAGGAATGACTGGATTGTTTGCATACCCTGATCGATTGCTCATGGAATCACTGCTTCGCAAATTGGTTGAAGCATTTGGCGAAGGACCTGCACTGCTCCCCAAATCACGACTTTCTGCCGATTTTGACGGCTTCCGAGGAAGTTTTCCAAGAATTTGCTTGATCATACTTGAGATAGAAAAACCCAATCACTAAAACCCTATAAGCACCTTGATCTGAAGCTCTGTCAAGTAAGAATCTCTTCCATACAGGAAAACAAACCCCACCTTTCAGTTTAGAAGAAGAAAACCCAAACACGAAAAGTTCATTCGAATAGAAGAAGAATCAATGAATTGAGGCTCACATGCACCACAAGAATCTAGTTCTCTGCTCAGTTTTGGGGCTTTCACCTTCTTTCTCACTTTCTTCGAAATCCAGCACAAAAGGAAAAGGAGAAAACCTTTTTCAACCCACCAACGAGAGAATAATCCCAAAATCAAAATCCCATTCCAGATGTCATTTCACCTCAAAACACCACCCTGTCCTCCTAGTGGAAAATATATATATATATAGGCTTCCTCTCCTTCCCTCTTCTAGTTTCCACAGTCAAATGCAAAGAACCCAACTTTTCATCAAGAGATAGATAACCCAGATGGAAGAATCTATTTCAGACCAAAGCCCAGAAAAAATCTACTGCAAAACCTCCTCTTTTCTTCCAAGTGAAAAATAGGGGCTTTTTATCCCTCTACTTCTCTCCCTGTATATTTCCCAAAATCCACTCCAACGTCCAACTTCTGACCAAGAAACAAAAAACCCAGATGAAGAAATCAGTTCCGAACCAAAGATGAGCAATAAATTTTCGCAGAAATCGGTCCCAAAGCAAAAAGGAGCAATAACTTTTCGGATGACTGGACTCCCTCTCCTTCTCTCTGATCTAATTCCCCAAATTAAAGGGAACGCAGCTAGATCAATCAAAAGTAGAAAAGATCTGGGTATGATCAAAATACATAAAATAAAGTATAGAATAAAATAAGAGCCAGAAATTACATTACAAGGAAACAAAATCTACCAGTCAAAAAAAGGGAAAAAGGAAATGGCAAAAAAGTAGACTATGGGGCAGTGATTCTAGTACTCACGACAGCAATCTCCGAAGTCTGGAAGTGCTTTGAGGAACAAAATAGGAAAAATAAGAAATCTCTGGCTTCTAAGGTTGGGTGAAATCACTAACGACCAGACACGATGTCAATCTCTTGCCTTCTCCTCTCCCGCAAAGACCATTTGGACTCAGACCGCCACCTGTGTTGTTAGTCTTCCACAAGTAAGCCGCTTCGGCCGTGACTGTAGGCAATCGATCCAAAACGTCGATCTTGTGGGACCCATTTTGGATAAACCATTTCGTGATAATCATCTCCGTTAAATTGGTGGCCATGCAGTATGTAGAGTCCCCATTGAATTGCTGGAGTAGAACCGGACTGGCTGTCGGGTTCGACCAGGGCTAGTACTGTAGTACAATTTCATTATGGTTCCACTGGTCAAACTTGATCGAATTTGACCAAACAGTTCTTTGAAATTGCAAGTTTTGAACCGAGTTAGATTAATGACGCCAGACTTTACTTTTTAAAATTTATTGAACCAATTTACAGTATGGTCTTCCATTGTGAGGTCATATGGGCTCTCTTTCTATAAAGATATTTCATTGTCTAAGTTATTCAATGGTGGAACTAAGCTAACAATTGTAAAATCAATTTTAAGTAAAATATTGAGAAGATTAATTCTTAAAAAAGAGCTGGTGAAGAATTTAAATTTATCCACACCATTCCTTCTAATAAATATTAAAATATAAATATGATTACTTATATATTTAATATCTCAGCAATTAGATTCTGCTTCACAGTTTTTTTTTTTTTTAAAATTCAGGTACTTAGATGTTTCACCTCGTTGACTCTTGGGGAGGTGCAGACCTCTTAATTCGCACTTATTGAATACAGAACAAGGAGATGACGCTTTTGGTGTTAAGAGAAACTTCATCTCAAAATTTATTGTAAATAATGATGAGTTTTGACTACCAAACTAACTCTAAGAGATTTGACGCTTTTAGTGTTAAGGGAAACTTCATATCAAAGCATGATGAATTTTGACTACCAAACTAACTCTACGAGATTTATTGGGTAGCTAATTTGAAGAAATTGAAAGAAATATTGGTGGTTTCTGCTCTTTAAACATTTATATTTGGCTTTGAATAAAAAAGTATCATATGAGAATAACATTTCTAGTCATTTAAAAAATTGGCCTTTGTTTAATAAAAGTTTGATATTGTTTCCTTTTCAATCTAAATCAACTACTGTTGAAATCAAATCCAGTATCCCTCGTGGCTTGGACTTTTGGTTAATAATTTCAAAAGATCACCATATAAAAAAAGATGCTTAGATAGAATTGAATTGGTTTGGTGGACTTTAGACGGACTTCAATAGATTTTGTAGGACAATTAAGATGAACATGTCAAAAAAAAAAAATTGATTTTGTCCTTCACACTAGATGGCAATTTCAGAGAGGGTACTTATCCATTAAGACTTAGATCTTTACATGATTGATTGAGTGAAATGTATAAAAGATTATACAAATATAAAAATATTATAAAATATTCTCAGTTAATATAAGTAGTATTGAAAGATAAGTTCCGAAAAACTAATAATTTCATCATCATCAATTTTGATGATTCATAGGTTTATAATTGACGTCTCAAACTCTACTTTTATTAGATTTTATAAAAAAAAAAATACATCTCTTTCTTTTATATTTTCACTAGTCTATCTAATCTCACAACATCTGTTATTTTTAATATCTTAACTCTATACACCGAAGTCACATGTGGTCTTTTATTTATATGTTCAAACCACGTGTTATTCTATCATCATTCGTTCATATTTTAAATTATCTTTAGTTAAGTCATTACTTTATCTTTTAGAGTTAAAACTAATTATTTAACATAATATATCTCTTTTATCTTAATTTTATCTATTTTTCTTTCATATCTTGTTCAACATTTTGTTTTATAGATATTATAATTTTAAAAATGATAATAATTTATAATAAATAGATTTTCAAATTTTAAAATATAAAAAAGTAATGATACCTATAAAATTCTTTTGTAGGTAAACAAAATGCCATGCTTTTCCCTCTTGGATATGCATGTGTGCGTATGATGGGTTAGATGGGACGAGAACATGTTCAGTTTTTGTCCATATTTCCAAATTCCTACTCCATTGTTAGGCTTTCTTTTGGATCTCTTAAATGATGGTGAAGGATGGAATTGCCCAAAACAGCCATGAAAGTCCACAAAAAATCCACCGTCGTCCTTGGATTTAGGGGAAAGTTGACAAAGAGAGATCAAAAAACGGAAAACAATCGGATTCAAACATTTTTCAGGGTTCATAAATAGAAGGAAATATCTGTATTTTTTTTATGTGGGAAGTGTGGGGAATTTACTTGTGGTGTGTATCCTTTTCACTTCTTGATATGAGATATTAGCAGTTGAGTTACACCCATGTATTTATTTAAAAGTTTAATAATATATTAGCCAATTAAAAAAAATTATATTAATGAGAAATATATAAAATTTGAAAAATTATTTATTAAAAACAACATTTAGAAAAGAAAATAATCAATTTATAAAATTGAAGAAATATATGTAAAAGATATTTTCTTTTCCACAAATGATAAATATGCATCAGTCTTCATGAGTACCGCTCCCATTTTGCAACTTTTATAATAGATGATTAGAATCATTGAATTTCGATATCTCAAATTTGGTTGAGCTTGATTCCACCATCTTGAGCACATGTAGAATAAGAATTTGCAACACCGGTCTTAAGCATAAACAATTTCAACCTCCGCATTTTTTATCAATTCTTGCGAAAATTTTTCGAACACAATCAATGGACTCGATCTAAACCAAAAAAAAAAGAAGAAGATAATTTAAGAAAGTAAAGATAATAGAGAGATACACTAATTTAACATGGGTCGACATGTATGCTTACATCCATGGTACAGTTACTTAAAAATAAAGGAAAATATAAAGATTAGACTCATCTTTTTAATTGATTCCTCTCTTAGTTGGTTATTGCCTTTGGAATTGATATTGTTAGTGAGTTTGTTTCAAAACCTAGTTCAACTCATTAGAATGTAATTGTATGTCTATCTTTGTTGAACAATGTCTAAAGCTATTCTTCTATCATCCACTAGTCTCTCACTCTAAGCTACTTATTGAAATTATGACTGAACTGGTGATGTTAATAATTGGCAATCCACCAATTGCTTAAATTGAATGTAGTGCACTTAGTTTTACTTACATCTTGATGGCAGTGGGACCCCTAGTTGAGTGATCTTTTAGTGGGAGAAACTCTACCAAGAGCTCTACTTTTTTCCTCTATTTTTTGTGGGCCCTTACTTAATTTTGACTTCTATTTTTTTTCCTAAGTTTTTTTTTACTATATAATCACATAGGACTCTCATAAAAATAAATAAAAAGAACAACAAAAGAGAAGTGAAGGACTTATTGGCCTATAATGGTGATTATCATAGACATTGGATCAAGAAGAGTGCACTATGCTTGTGATTGTTTCTATTGAATCATTAGAATTAAGCACTTCAATTCAATGACTCAAGGATCCTAGTTATATCGTATTACAGTTACAAACCAATGCAAATCCATAAGTCAAGAGAATCTAGATTATTGAACATTTGAATTTTGGAGCCAAATTTTATATATCGTAGAATACGGATAATGTTTTAATAATAATGATAATGATAATATAGAATGTTTATTTTTTGTAATATGGGTATTCTCATTTTACATTAGAGGTGAGACTAATCTCACGATTATGTGTAAATCTCTCAATGCACATATACTAATAAGTTGTTTAAGAGTAATTCTATGGAGAGTGACCCAGAAAAGTTTGAATGTGAATCAAATTCAAGACTTCTCTTTGTGAAGGAACTTCTTGAGTGTTAGACTAACCCTAAATAATATAAAATATATAGATATTAGTAAATAACCTAAGATTTTTTTAGGGTCAGAGATAAGTTCCCTTGGCCTACCTAACCCCTTTCTCATTTGAAAACGAGATTTCCAGTGGGAGTAAGTAGAAGACCATGTCAATGCTGAAACCTCCTACAGTCGACAATGCGACGAAGTTCAGCAAAAAATAATGCAAGTGGAGGTATGAGAGTCTTTGAGACCCATTATTCAAAGGTTTAGATAGTGCATTTGGTGAGACCATCTATCAGTGGTGCAGATCTAATTCCCATTAGATTTATTTGATCTATGAGATATGCAGGGAGATGTATATATTTCTTAAATTAATATCACCTTCTGTTCGGTGTTAAAAATACGTTATATCAATATGTATCTGCAGTATGTCTGTATCAGTGCAACATACTGTATAAGCCAATATGATTTTTCGCTCCTCCGAATTTATATCAAATTTATACTAAACTATATTGTAACGAACAAATTTACACTGTAGCAGTCGAATTTATATACAGCCACAACATATAATGCGTTGAAGCTGATATAATTCAACTTCTAGAATTTTGTAACAATTCAGTCGATACGAATTCATTATCTAAACTCAGAGACTTGAAAATAATAAAAGGTTTTGTTATGGTGATTTATTTTTTAGTGAAAATAATAAGATAAATGTAAATTAATAAAAAAAATCTTAAATAAAGTGAGTGAAGAAGTTACAAGTGGGCTTTTTAGTAAGATAAATGGAGTAGGACTCTTGTGAGTAAAAGAGAGAGATGAGTAAAAAGGTGCCACCTGTGAAATCAAATTATTTGGATTTCTTATCTAGGTTAATGGTAGGGCCCACTAAGATCGATGGCATCTCCTATGTAGGCAGGCCCAATAAGGTCCTCCTTACCATACAGTATACTTGACTTTATTAACCCACCTTTTCCTTTTCAAGATCTTTATCAATTTCATCATATTGTTTGCCTGACCTTTCGGATAAGGGAGAAAAACAAGATTCAGAAGGTTCAGATCGGATTTTAATAGATCAAATTTAACTAAATGTCAAAATTTATGAAATTTGACTTCATCCAACTTGAATTTTTGACTCGAGTCAACTCGATGGTGTTTTAAAGTGCACACGAGTCGAACCAGCCTACGTCGGGTCAGATCGGGTTGATTTTAAAATTCTCAACCCAAATTACACATGTGGGTTTTTATTTTTCCAAGCCAACCCAATTCAAAATATACAAATGCATAACCCAAACCCACTGATTTCTTGGAACAAGTGATGCGAGTCGGATTAAAACTCAACTCAAATTTCACCCCTACTAAATAGCTTGGATTCTGATCCACTATCCCCTGCAGTCCTCCTCAAGTTTAATATAAGTGATCCAACGACCAAGCCCCACTGACATTTTGCCTCCTCAGTCCAAGTATTATTCATGAATGGTGTACTATTAGAGTTGGAACGGATGGGGCTGGTCCAACAATCTGACAGCTCAACCCAAAATGGATCAGGTTAGCCTGGTTTGGGCTTCAATTTTAGACCCTTTAGATCGAGGTATCTGGCCCAATAGAGACCACTGGGTCCAATTAACAATGTTGCTGGAAGGGCTTCGGACAGGATTTCAGATGAGAGACATGTAATTTGGGCTTGAATCCTAATTGCAATAATAAAAGGGCTAATAAAACGGTCTGAATCCTGATCGCAATAATAAAAGAGCTAATGCTGGTTCAATGATATGATATCCCTAACAATATCCAATGGGATCTATTATTGACAAATCCTGGAACTGAGGACTAAAAATTTCATCCATTTCGTTTTGGGGTAATAAATTCGATCCGAATCGGACCTAAAATTGAGACTTGGTCATCAATGGACTACAATAATCAAGCCTCCAAGGGGTTCTCCTCTAACCCATTAAAGATAAGCACAAAAGCCCAATGATCCATTATTGAATTTGAAATTTTAAGTACATTATGTGATTTAGTAAAGTTTTAAAAATACTTTATAATGCATTTTAGTCTACTGGTGAATAGCCATTTATGGCTAATTAGAGACTATGTCTCTACTAAAAGTCAGAGATGCTAAGATCTGTAATAGAAAAGATATTATCTGTGGGGCTTGTACATTAGATTTTCGTGGTTTCATACATATAAATTCAAAAAAAAAAAAAAAAGGATATTAATATGGTGTTTTTCTTACCTCTAATCTCTAAGTGTAACAGTTTCAATTTTCAACTATAGTTTCCGAGATAAGAAAACTAATCTGGTGGTTTTCGTAGTTTCCTTTGAAAGCCATTCGAACACAATTTAATCAGAGTTTTCTTGAGTTCTTTGATGGACAACAAAAGCAGTCACCTCAGTTTTGACTTATAATTTTTATTAAAATTAGAAAAAAATTGAATTAACTTTTTTGTTGAAATAGATCATAATAGTATGGAAAAAAAAAAAATGAGAAGTTGAGTGAGAGAGAGCCATCTAGAGGTGCCAGTTGGGTCTGGCTCAACCCACGCCGACCTGGCCTGATCCAAGAAAATGGCACTGGAATCTAAATGGGCCCAGACCGGGCTGGACCTGAACTTAAATTGGTTCAGGCCCGGGCCTAGTGTACGTAGAACCTAACCCGACTCTAAAGTCCAACACCAAACCCAAATCGAAAAAAACCCGAATGAGACTTGGCCTACTATAGCATGGGCTGCATATGGCCCATTTCCTCCCTTCTCTTAATTTTGATAAATAATATAAAAACTTATTTTTACGTATTAAAACAAATTTAATGAACTACATATTGACTAAATTTCATCCTAAAACTCAATGCAGTAACCACTCAATCGTAACTATCAAGAGGAGCAGACATCTTCGAACTTCAGTGAAAAAAATTATTGTATAAATAGTCAATATAACATTTGCACTGAGAGAATCTTTGCAAGAATAGTTAATTGATAGTTATAAGATATGAATGAACTTTGAATTATATTAGAGACGTGCATTTTCTTTGCTACAAGTTTAATTTCAACATCTACAATTGTTTTATTCATTTGACGAATGAAAATTAAATAAAAAAGAAAAAATAATTAACAAAGGGGTAAATCCCCCATCTGCAACTTTATGACCTTATTTGTAAAAATGTATCACTGTAATTGCATTAATATTAAATAAAATAACATTAATATTTAACAAGTAATTAAAACGTTAACTTCATTACATTATTAAATCAACAACTCTATCGTGGCAAAAATGATTAATTGATTTGACTTTATATGAATGGGATAAAGATTTGAGAACTTTCATCACATAATAGGTGTTATGGGATTTGTGTCTATGATAATCATGATCGTTAAGAATTGTGATTAGTGAATTTTGTCTTGATTATGACTAGTAGTAATTGATTTTTCAACTAAACAAATGGCCCAAATGCCTATATAGACCCTAATTATTTTTGTTAAGACTTGAGCCCGAGTTCAAATGATTAAGGCTTGTATGACTAGTAGTAATTGATTTTCAACTAACTTGAGTAAGTGACGGAAAGCCAGAGGAAATGTATGGGCATTTGTGTTTTTATTAGAGCCCGACCCGAATTCAAAAAATTAGGGCCTGTATGGGCCCAGTCTAAGTTTGGGCCCACTATTTATAATTCTGAGTCATGGCCCGACCCGAGGACATCCCATGTGAAGTGTTATTTTCCTTTCTTTCCCTTTTTTCACACTTTCTGATATGATGGGGCTTGACATGCAAGCATGCCACATGGACTAAAGTGTACGCTCTAAAGTGCGTGTAGCACTTGCTCTATTTGAAATACTTCAGAGTTCCAACACATCCGTAATCATTAATTAATTTGATTCTAATTTTTTTTTAAAAACTTTCCAATATTTGTTTGTGTCCTCAGGAGTCTCAAAACAAAGAAAAGGAATCCCATTGGATGAGTTTCTAGATGTTTCCAATTAGGGGTGCAAGTTGCGCAGTTCTAGTCAAGCCATGAGTTAATTTGGATTAAATCTATATCATAATTATAAAGCTTGAACTTAGATCAAGTCTAAGCAGGGTATAATTATTTAAAATTGATCTTAGTTCCTATAAAAAATAAATAAGGGTTTAAAAAACCATTAATTTTTTTCCTTTCTTCATTTACCTTTTTCCTTTCTCATTCCTTTCCATCACAATTCAAACACTGCTAAGGGTCACTTTTACATATGAATTGAGAGTAGTCTACTTAAGTGAATTTATATTTAGAATCAGATTAAGTTTACAGCTAAATGGTTAAGAGCTTAAATTTTATTTTAATTAAGATATCATAATAGAATATTTAAGATAGAGATATAAAATGAAAGTACATATTATATACAATGGGCCCCTGAGTTTAAACCAAGCTTGTCTAAATTTGGGTTTATAGGTTGGGTGGAGCCCTTAAAATGCATGGCCTTGATTCCAATCTAATTTTAAATTTAAACCTTTATTTTTTTCCTCCTATTTTAACACGGGCAAAATTTGTTAGAAGACATGGGATGAAGTGAAATTCTCATTTTATTTCTACCGGTGTACTGTTTATTAAGTACCGATGTATCGATATGCAGAATATATACATGCATAGCGGCATGTTATTGGTACACCAGTACTTGATGAGCATTACACCGATAAGAGTAAAATAGAAATTTCACTTCATCATATATCTCCTAATAAATTGTGCCCATATTAGAATGACTGACCTTATTTTTTTTTTTTTTATTCCAGATTGAACTTGGATCTAGCCAAATTGACCCAAATTTAAGTTTTTAGGTCAAACTGATGTAATGTGTTCTACTTATAAAGACCAAATTGAGTTCATGAAAGATGCAACTCATACACTTGGATCAGGGTTATAGTTGTTTCTACCAGTGGTTAATTTCATAACACCAATGAAGCGCAATTTCTTAAAAGTGACTGATCTTTGGAACAGCACATGTTCCCTAGAAATTTGAAAAAGAAAAAGTTTTTTTTTTTTATTCCAGATTGAACTTGGATCTAGCCAAATTGAACCGAATTTAAGTTTTTAGGTCAGACTGGGCCAACGTGGAGTAAGGCCCCATCTGATCATGAAAAATCCAAGCATAATTGCTTGGACCTAAATTCAATTTGTTGGCTTCGAAAAATAAAACAAGAATACCTAAAACTAGAGTACTAATTTGAATTTCATTCTCCAAATTTAAGATTAAAATTGCCCAGTTATATTAATTAGATAATCCGTTACTGCCTCA